>JAPYYV010001717.1:0-53860 GCA_030522625.1 Copidosoma aretas
TAGAGTAATATTTGGCCCAAATTGACTGAGATATTATAGTATCAAATAAGGCTGCTTACAACTGACACTAACTGAGAGTAACAGTATAAATTCTATTATCGAAGGAAAGGCGGAAAATTTCATCACACTCATTGCATCCCCGCCATCAAGACCTATATATATGACGCTACACTCTTTACTTTAACTTGTGCTAATCAGGCAAACATTTTAGGAAAGATTGTATGCCATGTATTATCTCTCAATTATGCAAAGCAGCACGCCATACGCCAGACAAATGTAATACAACAATTACAAATATAACCGATAAATGCAGAAGTTTTCGCCTCACACTTATACTGAAAACTAATGTAGATTTGAGCAGACAATCTCTTAAATATGCAAAAATTGTATCATGCAGCAAACGATTGCTTCAGGAATCGCAAGTAACACACTCAAATTATAGGCCAATTACGTTACGCTTTGAACTACACGGCCAATGACTGTCCTAATATCGCAGATACCACTATATTTCCACACTTGCAATGAATAAGAGCACAACAATGACAATTTTAACTAAACCGTAATAGTTTGTCAAATATTAAATAAGCCAGGTGACGTAGCCTAAGACTTGACGTAAGCTTAAAATTCACTTTATTTTCAGTCGCGCAATAAAAGTGGCAAAAATCTCGAAAAAAACAATACAATAAGCGCACAAACCAAAAAAATCAGGGAAACGACCAAAGTGCCTAAATAAGGAACGTATTCCTCGGGATGCCCAATAACCTAGCGCGCTCGATTGACGTCAATCGCTTTTTTGATAAGTTGATACCGTAGATGTGATGAATAGATGCGAGTACATAACTTACATAAATTCCAACTCAGATGGAAATTCAGTCAGTCTAATGATGGATTTCGGATCACATATGAACCTTATCAAGATCAGAGGTTGCTGCAATGGGATATACATTGATAACAACAATACAGTTAATTTTTACGAAATAGTAGATAGGTCTATAAATATCATCCATTGGTAAAATTTTCTTGAGATTATTTGGCAATAAAATACCATTTTATGTAGTTAAATAATCATTTACAACACTGCATGATAGAATTTCGGAAATATGACTTCTATAAATCGCAAGGTACGAGCTGAATTATAAAAACCAGCTTCTAAAACTCTCAGGCAGCGTGATTAGTTGTAAGCAAAAATTACTTTTGGCGACATAAGCCAAGAATACTACTGAAATGAACCAAAAGACGACATTCAACGACCGATTCTGCACTGCCTTGAATTCCAATTGAGAAAATTAGTGAGACTTAAAGCAAAACAACCAATGCTAATAGGATACGCCTAGTACTGTGGTCAGCAAGGTCGCCCTTGATATAGTCAGACGCATACCTTAAACAAAAAATGGAAACAAATACATTCTAGCGATGGAAGATCAGCTGTCGAAATTTTGTGTGGCCGTACCACTAAAAAACGTGACATTAGCAACGATTACCGACACTCTTATAAGACGTTTTATTTGTATTATTGGGGTACTTAAGGTCATTTTGACAGGCTAAGGACGGAACTTTTTGAGCAATTTATTAGAAAGCGTAGAAACTTTTTAAGATAAAGAGAAAAAAACACAAGCATTTCATCTCCAGTAAAAATGGATTCTTCAGTAAGAATTGAGCCTGCTAGCCCCACCTATAACTCTTGCATACTTAAAAGCACCAAACACACGCTTCATGAAGTCATGTTGGGGAAATTTCCAAGATTAACATCATATACATCGTTGACGGGAGGAGACTATCAACCAACATATGAAGATTCTATTGGTAATTTAAAATCTAAGTAAAATTATCTATGGGAAACAGTCTGCGATAATCTAGTTTAAGCAAAAATTAAATCTTTAGAACACTATGATAAAAATATTAGAAAAGAATTCTTTGAAGTAGGTAACTAAGATTATTTACTTAAAGGAGTCAAGAACAGTAAGTCTGGACACAACTTTCCTGGACCTCACATTATTTAAGTAATATTAAGTAAACATAATGTTAAAATACAGATAGTGATATACTTAGTATACTTAAGATGCTTCCTCTTAACACAAGAAAATCTCACCCGGATCGAGTATCTCGACTATCACAATTTTCTTTATACATACCTGCAAAAATCCTGGTATGCTAGCGCAGTGGTAAAGTTGCAGTTTCGTCGATCTTTGAAATAAAGCAGTGTACGGGTACTTGGTGGTACTTGGTTTATGTCTCGCTGTTTGCCTAGAGCTTTGCTTCCGCTGTTTGATTTTCGGGTGTACAATAAACTGTCTATCTTACGCTGTGAACAACGTGATCGATATGTATACATGAGTTAGTCTCAGTGTTTATAAGTAGATACACGGTAAGAACTCAGACAATGCATCGACTAGTTGTAAATTAATCCCCTACCTTAACTATGCCCCATTTCATCCCTCTCCCAAGTGTCGAGTGCTTAGTGGGACGTAGTACACTATAATATAAAAAAAAAGATGCATACCTGCAAAACATATACATAACAAGTTCGTTACACATCTAAGGGACTCGCATCTTTATAGTTCATGGTATTACGAACACAATAAGCACAAAATCGTTTATTTTAATTAAAAATTCAGTGGACGCCTGAATTTCGGTACGTTTTTCAGCTTTTGGCACCACTGTGTGACCATGACTGAGGACATCCTCTTATTAAGTGGTAAGTAGGAGGAAGCGTGGCTTTTCTGGATAGGGAAAAAAGTCCTGTCACTGCAAGAAAATTCTGTACTAGTAGGTAAAAACCTGGCCATCGCAAAAGAGCGCAAGAACCGGTCCAGATACGCTTCTTTGTTTTTTCGTACAAGTAGCAGTAATATTTTCTTTGTTTTTGGTGCACACTATATAGACGTACAAAAAAAAAGTTTTTTAAAGTTTAAACTTAGAAATATCTAAAATAGTTTGGTTTTTCATTTTGAATTTTTTGGAAGATGAATTGTTAATTTTTTACAGAGACCAAGTAAGCCTGTTTTTTTTAATTCTGTCTAAAGTTGTTAAAGTCATTATCATTACCATTAATTTGGAGGCAGTGTGGTAGCTTATGAAAGCGTTTGTGAAGTGTTTTACTACACGGAGAAAAATAAAGGGTTTTACTTCACCTAACAGCAGGATTTCCGCTCGATTCAAGCAGCTGCTGTCCCACAGCGAGAAACTCGATCTTGCCTTGCTAAGTGCCAGTGTTTTTCCACTATAACCCCACAGTTTACACTCGTGCACGATACAAGCAAGCCTTCTGGTATGGATCGTCTGTTGTACCGTAGGTGGCACTACATACGCTCTACAAGTTAAAGAGCGTAACCTCAGCACCGTAGGTGTATTAGCTCTCCTAGTTTTTTTCCTGTGTATTATCTTATCCTTTTGAAACTTTTTTGCCAGCAATTATATAATTGTGGTTTATATACGACAGTACATCAACAAAAGTACGTAAAATTTTAAATGTAAATTAGTTTGATTGGTATAAACTACGTTTTTTAAAACCCCCTCAAATAATGTTTCTTGCAGAAAAATAGACGTAATAAAGTCACTGATAAGTTTCTTTTCTATTGCTAATTTCCTAATATTTATACTTTTTATGGTTATAGGTAGAATACGAGGACAAAAATTGACGATAAAACCGTACATACCCCTTCATTTTTGTCAAAGACATGCCAAGGTAACTACGTATAGGCAATAAAGACAAAATGTTATGAATCTACATTTGTTGATATCTATAATAATAAAATGTAAAATACTTTACTTCACAAATAATAATTTTTTTTTTTAAGTAAAAGAAATTTTGCACTGAATAAAAAATTGTTAGCGCTATGATGAATAATAATACTGGTATTTCATGTAAAAGATAATAAAAACATGCTCCTTTATTTTACGTTTCAGCTAGCATAACAACTCAAGGATCTCGTTGCCCTATAGCACTGCGATTAGTAGCTTGTATGCTTTTATTAGAGATAACGGCATTTCTTCGAGAAACTTACCAAACACTGCCAAAGTCAAACAAATTTTTAATAAAAGAACGATCTGCACCTTGGGAAAAGTACAGCCGGGAGGCAAATCGTCGTTGGAGTATGGCATTATCTTCAATGGGACATTCACAAATGTCTGCTCAAAGTCTACAGTCTATTGCAGGGGATAGAGAGACTGGTAATAGAATAAGCTTATCGAATATGTGTGAGAAATTTTACGTCAAGTCGATCAGTCGAATTTATTTTTTTACTCGAATCATATAAGAATCAGTCGTTCAATGTAAGTGTACAACCTACCTTAATTCTAAGTCCCTTAGGATCACGTGGCTTCCCGTAGTGAAAGAGCGTAAGTTAATAATTTAATTTTAACCGTACTTGTACAGATTTTTAAGCCAACATACGTAAAAAAAACATCAACAAAAACTAGTACACAATTGCATAAATTTTTTGACGTGGATGCAATTTTAAATATTTTAAAAATTTTAGGGGAAGTTATGTCTAAATTGGCAAATTTAACGCTGTTTATATCATTCTCCATCATATAAGTACTTGATTGTGAGCTTTATTAACATAGTTATGATTTCTAACGACAAATCTATTGTCAAATAAATAATTCAAATTTAGAATGCCAGATTCAATATGGCAGCTGACCCTTTTTAAAATCGACGAGTTTTCCAATTTAAAAATATGTCCCCGTAATTAACGTCCATTTTTATCATAAAAGTGTTCTCTACAAATCTACCGCAGACTGCGCTATTTTTGGGAATAAAAATAATGAACGTCTTAAACTCATTCATTTAGATTGGACTGTATCTTGTCATTGTACTTGAATTTGATGTGCTTGTAAAATTTAAATACAGAATCATTTATGTATGGATTTCCTTGATCAGTAATTATAAATCAGGTAGAACGCTTATGAAATGAGAGTTAGTTATCAGTTGATTATCACTTTACTATCTTTAAGCAGGATTTTATTCTTAAAATAAGAGGTCAAATAAGATGAAAAGTACAAAGGATGTTCTTTTTAAATCTATTTTTATTGTCAGATAATGTGCAAATAACTGAAGTTTAACTAATTTTCTGTTATCATAGGTTCAATGATATAGTATACAAATTTCATCTTTTAATTTCCAATTTCAGTAATAATTGGTAATAGTACAAGTTATTTTCCGCATTCTCAAGTTATAATAGAAGTTTTCATCAGTTATTTTGCAGCAATATTTTCGCAATCTCAGTGATAAACACACAGCTATGAATTTGTAATATAAAGGCAACGTTATTGTAATACAACTGCGATTTCATCATAATAATTCTCCAACATTTTCTAAATAGTTATTAAGAAATTGCTATAATTTTCAGATTTTATTGGAAATATAGCAGAAGTTTTGCAGGATAATTGCAAAAATATTTGTCTACACGGAGAGAATAATAATGTCTTGCTAGCATGAAGGTGATGAGGCTGGCAACATTTCGTCAGTCGATGCGTGCGCAGCGTAGCTGCTATGTGCTACTGGCTACTCTTCGATGGCTCACCATCGTCACCGCGCTGGACAAGCGCCATAACAGCGATGTTAAGGGAAAAAGCATAGCTGCACGTGCTTTGCTTACATCTAAAGTACGGCCGTGACGCGTGGCTGCTGGTGGCACTGACGCATAACTATAGTCCCTGGAGAGTTGCATGGACGGCAATAGGATATTTCTATCGGCCTCTATTCGTTTGGGCTTAGGCAAGAAGTGCCTTATTGACTATTAATTGTGTTGTCAGACAAAACCTAAACAGAAGTAGGAAATATTAGAAAAATTCCATGGGTGGTATTCAAACCTTGATCCTCAGCTTTAAAAACCTATACCTTTACTACTAAGGTATGGTTTAGTATTGAGAGATATTGCAAAAAACTCAAATATATTACAAATAACGTTGAATGTATCCACAATATTACTACACTATTTTAGAATCTAACTATTTTGCTAAATTATTGTTCATGTTTTAGTACATGCTAATTTGTTGTTTTAACAGTGCCTAAAGATAAATCTAATCAGTTGTTTTGTCAATGTTGCAGTTATACTTTTATGCGAAATCATATTATCGTATACAACTGTGGTATTGTCAAAAAAATGCATTGCAATAGTAACATTTGGATTTACTCTTATAGTATCAGAATATTGGGACCCAACTATTGTACGTAAGTATTGCCAATGCTTTACTGCGGTATTGCGTGACAATAGTAAACTTTATGATATTGTCTTGATGCTGCCTAATTATTGTACTACAATGTTTGATACGCAATAGTATTAAACTCTTGTATTAGTTATATACCTATCTAATACGTATTCTATCATTGCAAATTTATTGCTTCAGTGTTCATACGATATTGCAAAAAAATATATTTCATAAGTGTGTGTCTGCAAAGGTGCAGATATATAATGCTGTACCACATCATATAATCTAATATGTTTAAGATATTAATGCAAAGATGCAAATGACAAAATGAACTCTAATATTTCTATGATATCTTCTCAATATTTCCGCACAAGTATATTACATGAATATTGCTTGTGCCTTGCTGTAATATTGCATACAGTCAATATAATAATATTGTCTATATGTTGCCGCATTATTGAACTTCAAATTTGAATTTGGAATATTGAGGCAACAATGCTAAAATATTGAAATTATAGGCTAGGTTTCTCAATATTGCTCGAATATTGTGGCAAGTTCTAATACTATGTGGATTGTGCTCAAAATCATATACTGCTACGAAGGTACTGCTTACCAGTAGCAAAGTAGAGATCCGGAGAAAGAGAGAGAGAGAGAAATCCTAAGGGATGATGGCATCCTAGCAATTCCAGCCATGACAAAGTAAGGCCTAAATAAAAACTAAGATGCCAACTTGCGTTGAAGCCAAGTCTTACAGACGATGTAAGTTCGCTCGAGAATGGAACAAATTTTGCTTGGAGCTGGGGCAGGATCAGCTGAGTACCTGCTGTAACTTCCCGTACCAATGCAAAGGGCACCCTGACTCCCGAACTTGCCAGAGTGCCAAACAGACAAAGGAAAAAAGTGGCACCGCATATTTACTTGTTGCTTACGAGTATGACTCATCGACTTGTTTAGTGAAAGGCACTCTTTGCTCGATCTTCTCGTCCATTCACGATCAGCTCACACTGTCTCTTTCTCTCTCTCTCTCTCTCTCTCTAATGTAAAAATGATCCACAGCACACATCCAACTCATAAAGTCTCTGAGATCACCAGGGTAACATGAACACTAAACATTTGTGTATAGTTGTGAGGATAAACGTCTGAAGGTGCTCAAGCGCCACACAGCTGAATAAGCTACGAATGATCTGATGTTAGATCATACGTAGCATAAAACCAGTTCAATTAAAGCAAAAATAATCCGCAGTACGCGACCAACTCATAGCGTGACTGTGATCATTGGGCTACATAAATAAGCTGTAAGTTTGTGTAGCTATGCAGATAGTCCTTTAAAAACGCACTACTACAGCAAACTGTGAACTAAACAGCAGTTACGACAAAAAACGAAATCAATTAGCAGCACATAACCAACTTGTATAGAATGCTTGTGATCAGATGACTGGACAAACGAGCTGTGAGTTCATGTAGATGTGTGGGTGGTGCACTGAAGGTGTACCACTGCAACACAAAGAACCAAACAGCAACAGTGATTCGCAGGACACAACCATAGCGAAGTGTCTGCGATCATAATCTAAAATATTTATCTATAAAATCTCTTCAAAATTGTTTTAATCAGCCTGTTAACAATTAGTAAAGTTGTTACATTCAGAGATTAGATTATATTTTGTTAACAGCCTTTGTACAATAGATCTGAATACTTCAAAAGCTTTTGCATGGGTAATATAAGCTTGGACAAATGTTGCTATTTCGCTAGTCAATAAAAAAAGATAAATCACCGAACGGAATCTGAATCCTATGTGACATATACTGCTCAATGTATGAGCAAAAGTGAGATGGATAAATAATTGGAATAACACCTGGCAAAACTGTGCACTCTCTTTACCCCCGCCCCCGTTCGCTTGATGCAAACACTGTCGTTGATCACGTACGCTGCAGTAATGCGAAAAATACGGCAGGGCAACAAACAGAGTAGATGTTTCCGTTATCTTCAATTTTTATTGGGCTTTTTACTGGTGAAATGATGGTGGCCGATGAATAAATTGAAAGTAGACGATACAGTTGATCAGTCGTTAGATAACAGATAATTTTTTTAAACATATAAGGCAACTATATATAAGGTAAGTTAGTTTATTGCTATCGCAAGCGAGAAATATTTTGTAGCTGCAACAGCGAAGTTTTTATAAGTAATAGATGATACGAAAAGTAAGATACCTAATCATCACTAATATGTGCTTAAACACAAATACAGCTACAAACGTACTGCTTATTAGCTTAAAAGACAGACGAATCCTAAGAAGTAATTGCGTCTTCGAAATTCTAGTGACCACGAGGTAAGGCCTGAATATGCTTCAGCATAGAACAGCTTTTGTTTGGAGCTGATGCAGTGTGAGCTGACCACCTCTAATGACTTCTAGAACCGAATTTAACGATGCTTGGATTTTTGAACGTGGCAGAGTGCCAAAAAGAAGATGTAGCGGTGGGGTGCCACAACTATTCTCAATGCTTACGAATATGCCTGATTTACTTGTATAGTAGGAGGCGCTCTCTGCTTCTTCTTCTCCTTCATTCACGCTCAACTGACGCTGTCTCTTTTTCTCTCTCTTGATTACATATCTAACTTGGATCACGATCAAGTGACCAGCTTCAAACTAGGCACTTTCGACCTTTAGCGCTATCTAGTGCCTAACCTAACGATTTTACCGTTGTAAGCCAAATTTTTTTTTTAAGGAAGAATCGTTGAACCTAAAATAGTATATTATATAACAGAAAAAATGGTAACATATGTATTCAAACAATTTTGTTAAAATTAATAACCCCTAATATAAGATTTGAATAAGCCTTAAAAATTTGTTTAATCTTTCTTCTTGATTGCCCGTCAAAAATGAGTAAAATTATTTTAATTTTTGTCTCTCTTCTAGACATATTTTCCAAAAGATCCTTCAAATTATCATTAAAAAAAAAATATTAATTCACGCACTATCACTTACGCAAGTCACATGCCCCTAAACGTCTTTAAATTTAAGTATGTTGTACTTGGTCGAAGCAGTACTGTTCACCAGAGGTTATGACCAATTCCATTAAACTGTCCCACTTAACGTAGAATGCTTCATATGTGTGCCAAGTATCAGTAAAAATCAATACGTTTCTTTTATCTAAATGTTTTGACTAATTTATTTGTATGCTTGTATAACAGAACGAAAAATAAGTTTTGTTTTACACGAACCAGACAATGAATCAGAAGGAAGTAGTAGGTCCAATGTCACAAATCAGGGTGAAGAAGTTCAAGCAAGTGGAAGTGAAAAATATAAACGTTATCAAACAGCCGGGAGACCATTTCTGCTTCGTCGAGGAACAGCTGGTAATGCTTCAACCGGTTCTCTTAAAAGACGAAGTTTAAAGTTACGAAGAAATACAAAAGAAGGAAAAGACATTACGATTGATGCTTGTAAGTAAATAATAATGTTTTATCAATGAATCATATATATTAATCTAAATTTCTTATATAATGTTTATTTAAAAATGTTGTACATCTCACTGTTCTAAAAAATATTACTTAAATCTTATGAGACCTGAATGTTTAAGACTTTAAAAATAGCAGTTTTTCAGTAATCTTACAAAACTTAATTTTTTTATTGTAAGCATTAAACCTAGTGTTACAGTGAATAGTGACAATAAAAATTTCTTTCGATTGCTTATTGGAAATATTCTATTTATAGTAGTAAAGTTTCTAGCACCTTTTACTTTTTTTTCGTTTATTTGTATTGGTATTGATATTGCACTGGTACACAGAAAAAAAATTCACTAAATACAATTATAACGTCACTATGACAAATTAATGATACTTCTATGATCCAGTTCTTTAAAAAAAAAAAATTAACACCTATAATGATGGGTCGGCACATTTACTTTAGCTTTAAATGTTTACTATTACTCACATCTGATAATAAACTTCCAACAAATAAATAATCTGGCAAGTGTACCCTACCTCGTAATCTCAGGTGATTTCTCAGATAAATTCTTGGGTGATTTCACAACTTAAAACCGCACCTGAAAAATCACCTGAGAAATCACCTGAGTAATCACCTGTAAAATTTTCATATAAGGATCGTTTTTTTAAATTTTAATGTCAGCTAAAATAATTCCAGTTGTTATTATCAGAAAAATAACGCTAGACCCAAACTAACCTTATCAGTGTAACACTTTATAATTCTAGAGATAGAAAAATATTTATACAAGTGTTAATCACACTGTCCGTATGGACCAGAGAGTTTTTTTAGCAGTACGAGCACAGGAATAGTAAAATAAAGACTGAAAGATAAGAAAATTTAAACTAAAGACGTTCAAAGATGCATTATCATCAGATTTACAATGAAAAAAGATAAGACGGAGAAAGATATATGTATAAGAAGCGTATATGCAGAGCCCAAGGAGGTTGCATAAATATACATTAAGATGTAAATATGTTTGTGCAAGGTGGCGGATACAGAAACTTTTTGGATAAAATTATAAAAATCATTATATATTTATTTCAATATTGCGCATACTTTACATACCTTAAATAATTTTGTTTGCTGCATACTAATTTATACATGCTCCAAAGTATAAAATGACAGCATTATTATGTAAGTTTATAACTAATATGTTTGATACAGGGAGCAATAATAAAAACTATATTTACTGGGGATACGGTACAAGCAACGCTGAGAGATCTAAATTGCAAGTATTTACGTACAGTTTTATGTAGGCACACATATTCTGATACAAATGACATGGAAATGATAAAGAAAATACAAGTTACGTTTTATTAATTATTTCTGAAATGTTCTTTCAGCATAAGCATCATACAATCATTACTCACTAATATTAACATGTTACCATAAAATAAGCACTTGATATAGATAGGTATTAAGCTAAAAAATAATTTTACTTGAAAGATGATGGAAAAAGTATACTTATTACATTGTAAAATTCAAGTACGCTTTATTGAAAATCTTAATTAAGGGTGAAAAAGATTTATTATTATGTAATTTCTGATGTTAATAATAAAAATTTTTCCACCCTTAATAAAGATTTCCGATAAAGCATACTTTACTTAAATTTTACGATTTAATAAATATAATTTTTTTATCACCTTTCAAGTAAAATTATTTGTTGGCTTAATACCCATGTATATCGGGTGCTTATTTTATAGTAGCATGTTAATATTAGTGAGTAATAATTTTATGATGCTTATGATGGAATATAATTTCAAAAATAAATAATTTGTTAAACTTAACTTGTATTACCCTCATCATTTGCATGTCATTTGTATCAAAATATGTGTACCTACATAAAACTATACGTAAATACTTGCAAAGGTTTGAATCTCTCAGCGTTGCTTGTATCGTATCACCAATAAATATAGTTTTTATTATTGCTCCCTGTATCAAACATATTGGTTATGAACTTACATAATCATGCTGGCATTTTATACTTTGGAGCATGTATAAATTAGTATGCATCAAACAAAATTATTGAAGGTACGTTAAGTATGCGTGATATTGAAAATAATATGTAGTGATATATATAATTTTATCAAAAAACTTTTCGTATCTGCTACCTTGCAAAAACATATTTATGTCTTAATGTATATTTATGCAACTTCCTAAGGATCTGTATACGCACTCCTTATACATTAATCTTTGTCCTTCCTAACTTTTTTTATTGTAAATCTTATGATAATGCATCTTTAAGTATTTTGTCTTAATTTTCTTATCTCTCAGTCTTTATTTCACTATTCCTGTGCTCTTACTTCAAAAGCATCTTTCTTGCTCGAACGGAATGTGTGATTAAAACATGTATAAATATTGTTATATCTCTAGAATTATAAAGTGTTATACTAATAATGTTAGTGTGAGTCTAGTGTTATTTTTCTGATAATAACAACTTAAATTATTTTAGCTGACATTAGAATTAAAAAAAATAATTCCCATATGAAAATTTTTCAGGTGATTTCTCAGGTGATTTTTCAGGTGCGATTTTGGGATGAAAAATCACCTCAGAATTTACCTGAGAAATCACCAGAGATTACGAGGTAGGGTCATAAAAATTATATCTAGATACAACTCAGCTAGCTAGCTCGCTTATTATTTTACTACAAATATTTATTACCATTTAACTGAATTTACTTGTGAATTACGCAACTCCACACAAAAAAAATCGAAAAAGTTCTTTTTGTGACTAAATTATATTTATCTTATGTTTTTAGGATCAATGAATTCGAATCTAAGTCCGTTTGGACTCATCACAACAGAGTCTCTTACATCCTTGATGATTGTAAGGAATTATTGATATGTTTGTCCTATTTTTTGAGATTTTTAATACTCTGGTCAAACGGACTTCTCATCCTGGATGGGCTGATCACAGAAAAAAGTATTTTAATTTCTTTGGAGAGCTGTGTAATAGATAGCAGTCTAAGAATCGTAACAATCTTGATTTTAATATTATAATGTTTCATGTAATAACGATACAGATTTTTATGATTATACCGCTGATGGTATATATAAAAACTATGATAACAATAAAACTAATAAGAATTATCATGATGAATGAGTTAATAATGGTGGTAATTATGACAAGCTTTATGATCAAATCAAGTTGCTTATAATTATAGGATTAATAATGCCGATAATAAAAGTAAAAATGATGATCACAATGATAATTGTATCGCTAGTTATAATGATACAAATAATATAGTTGATACTAATATTTATAGTGATTATAAATATGATGATTATAATTATAATAATGATAGTGAGACACAGAAATGATAAGTTTTTTAAAAAGCATTCTTGATATACTTACATAACATGCGAAAAACATGTATTTGATGCCTGACAGAAGCACCATATACGTGAGATCTTAGTCCTTCAAAGTATCCCCTCCAAAGTGCAATATACTATTAACATTTGAATCACAGCTTTACAATAAAAATATTGAATCTCATAATATAAATAATATTTTTTTCGACACATTTGTTGTTATTACTCTGGTTATTACTATTAACAAAAAAAAGTCTTAATCAATGTCCTGTTGTCTCTTCCATTTGCATCAGTATACTGCGGTATGCGAGGAATAATAAGTCTCTTTGTGACATCATATTTTCAGACTACCTCCTTCCCCTTCAAGGTATAAAATTCTCTTCTTATCCATTGCTTAGTAGTTTCTTGACAGTGGGCCAGCGCTGCTTGGCATAAGCCAGCATATTTTATACTGCGATTTTCGCATTAGATTTTTCCTTGAGAAAATAGCCATAACTGAACTGAGTAAATGCATGTTTAAATTCAAAAGAGTATCTTATTATTCTAAGGGAGCTGCTAAAGGAGCCTTCTGTGTCACACAAGGTATGCTCGTCTTGGGAGCTTAACTGTTTTTTTGTTTCAAAGAGTAGGCGATAAGCCTTGTTGTAGAGGCATGACTCATAGAGTTCTCTATCTAGCTTAACCTCCATGTTGAGCTTCCTTTGGAGCGGATCCTTTAAAAATGCCTTTTATCTTGATATCTTCGTTTTTCATAATAAAGCTGCACTAGTGATGATCAGTCGTTAGCCCATTAATTGACTTTTGCACGTATCTCTGGACTGGTAACATACTTATTTTATAAACCGTATAATCAATCATACGATATTTTTTACGGCTCTTCCATGAATAAATATCAAGTTACAATCGGTAATAGTTTCTTCAAAAATGATGGGAAGAATAATATCATGTGCAGCAAGGACTGAAAATATGTTTCAGGACACTTCTAGTATGTACCGCATAATACTAAGAGTTAGCTTTATAGTTTTGTTGTAAATTTTAGACGATATATCTGTCCTTCCTGGTCCAAGTACTGTTAGACACTCCTTTCCTGCCGTAGTTATCCATGATTCTTTAGCTTTCTTTCCAAATTTAATTTTATTTAACAGTCGATATTTTCTAAAAATGATTTAGTTTTATCTACTAACAACATTACACATGGATTTTCGCTCTAAGAATGACCGCAGCGCCCTCATTTGAAAGTACCCTTCCATGTTTAATCTTCTCGAGAAAAAATTAGTTTGGTGTCTGCCACGATCCGATCAAAGATATAATTTTGTAGAGTTGCATGTTAAAATGACTAGTGATGCCTGCCCTCCCCTTCAGTCTCACGCTCGGAGCGAATACAAAGCCATTATGGCGTTATAACACTGAAAGCTAGAAGGTGCTTATTTCGCTAAGTAAAACGTATCTCACTAAATGCAATTTATTAGTACAAGAAACAGACTTACCACTTTTTTCATTTGACTATTATCATGTCGTTGATGGCCTTCGGTGGATACTCTATCGCATGATGATCCATGTGATATTCTATTGCATCATCTGGCACACTTCGACTCACAGCATTTTCATATCAAGCTTTAGACTTCAATAAAACACGATTCTAGACACACAAAAACATAACAGATTATGATGAAACAAGTCGATTGAGAGTCACAAAATTTGTACATTTAAGGAGGTTCAGGCGTGACTCTGAGGTCAACATAATACAAAAAAAAAGAAAAAGAAAAAAAGATGCATCCAATAAACATATGTGTTTCTAAAAAATAAAATAAAATTAGTGAATTTCAACACACATTGGGATACAAAATAATGTATACATCTTGATTATTATAATTATTGGAGTAGTTCAATTAGTGACTAGCGTTGTCCTTAAAGGAGAGAACTCCCTTAAAAAAGTGCTGAAAAAAGATTTTTAAAAGTCTCGTTATCGTGATTCTAGCCTATAAGCCTCTCTAAAATTTTTCATAGAGGTGTACAAGACCTCCATGAACAACCTCTGCAAGTCTTACTTTTGTTGGTCCAGCTTTTAATTTTCGCATGAACTACTTTAAGAAGGCTAGAGCGAGCGGTACCGTATCAACTTGAAGGCATATGGCTGCGAACTGCACTCTTGTGTTTAACTTGCTAGTACTTACATGATTCTTGACAAATCTTCATTAAATGTTTAAATCATCAAAACAAAAATTATAAGTCCTTCTATGAGTTAGAAGGTTTTTATTAGTATTTGTGAAAATTCTATACCTATTTCCGCTGCTTCAGAAAAAGTTATAACCTAGAAATGTACAGAGCACAATTGCTTCAAACGACATAAGTCTGCAATTAATTCTGGAAATTAAAAAACGTTTGGCCACAGTATTGTCTTATTGTCACCTAAAAGCATGCGTTCAAAAGTAAAGTCAAAATGTTGAGAAAAAAAAGTTCTGGCAACGTTTTTGTGGAACTTTGTTTTTCCGCCACTCGTACTTTGGCTGTTATCTGTTAAAATTTTATCTCATAACTTTTGGAATTGTCTAGTCTTCTGGGGGCCCCAAGATACTAGTCCTTTCAAGAGATTACAAGCTTTCGTCTTGTTACTCGCTTGATGACGTCTTATTTATTATTTTTAAGCTGTCTTAGAAATACAGTGAGTATATTTCAGTTAAAGGTCGATTGCCATGTATTCGGCTATCTGCAGTAAATTTTCTGAATTTCTTTCTAATATAGCTACGAACTGAAAAGTAAAACCTTATAAACAAGAAACCGAACGAAAGTTTTAAGACTTTTGATTTAATTAGTATCTCAGGGCCCCTAGAAGACCAGACGATTCAAGAAACTTATGAGATAAAATTTTATTAAATAACAGCTAAGGAACAAGTGGCGAAACGATAAAATTTCACTAAATTGTTCCCAGAATTCGTTCCACTTATTATTTTAATCTGATATTTTTTACGGGTGTTTTTAAGAGGCAACAGACCAATACTATGGAAAAAAAAAATTTAATTTCTAAAATTTATAGCAGACTTTTGTCAATTAGAGCAATTGTGCTCTGTACGATTGCAAGTTATAATTTTTTCTAAAACAGTGGAGACAGTTATCCAATTTTGACAAAAACTAATAGAAATCTCATGACTTTAAGAATGAATCATAATATATTGGTGATGATTTGTCAACTATCATGTAGTTGAGCATAACGGTGCAGATAGCAGCTAAATATGCCACCAAGTAAATACTGTACTACTGGCTCCATCCTTCTTAAATTAATAAGATCGAAACACTAGCTTACAAGCTTGTAAGAAGGCACAATAATAATGTATATATTTTTTACCGTATGACTACGCAGAAAGAATTTATGACGAGATAAAACTATAATATGAGCAACACCAATAATTTTACACTCAACTATTAATGCTTGATCTCCTATTTATGTAATCTTGATTCGGAAGCTAATGTGTTATAAATCTAAGTAAAAACTCCGTACGAAAAAATTCTTCGACGAAATTTTCTGCTATACGATGGTCACTTAAACATCCGTATAATATGATTTTATTACAAGTTTTCGTGCGAAATCAATTCTAGTCGATTTTCTGTACCCTGTAATTGCAGTTCACAACCAATTAATCCACTCTATCTTGAAACTTTATGTAATGCAATTTGAATTCACAAGCTCGTGTAGAACAATTTCTATTGGAACATGCATAGACCATGATTGTTAGTCGAGTCTACCTACATAAAACTTATTAGAGCTATATAAAGTATTTATAAAGCACTTAGATGAATCTTTTAGACAAAAGGTAAGTTCTTCTAAGCCATATGTGACCTTAGTATGGCTTGCCATTGCCGACTGGGCAGACAGCAATGATTAACTCTTAACTTAGTTTCTACACAAGTACGATAAAAATTCGTGGGTAGGCACAACACAGTAGGGAATAATCAAAGAATGCTCAAGAGGCAAAAACTTGTCTCTGCATTACAAAAGTCTGAAAAATGTCTTGCTCACAGTCTGTCGAGTGAGATTGATATTTTAGGACTTAATTTGATATAATTTTTACGATAAAATTCAAGTCAAACAATTACACATAAAAATGTATGTATTTCTGAAACAATAATATAAGAAATATAATTTATGTAAGGTTAACACAAAGTTTTAAAAATTAAAAATCATTTGTTTTTTGTCCCTTAGGTAATTGCGTAAATTACTCGAGAGATCGCAAAAACTTTTTATTTATTACTTTTTTCGGGATCAGAGAAGTCGATCAGATATACCGTGAGATTTACAACTTCTACCGTTTTATCATAGTTCTGGGATACGTTTCCTAGCCTGCAGTGCATAAAAACAACTTTTAACACGCAATGTTACAATCAGATACTATGCATAATCTGTGCAGTCACGAAAAGTGGGAGTAAAAAACTTTTTTTCTCTGTATTATGTTTTACAGATTTACAAAATTATTATTAAATCTATTATGTGACTATGTTTGACATTAGCAGAGGTGCTATAAAACGTTACGGACAATAATAAAATTATTTCATATATCTGGCGTTTTTAAAGACGCTTATCTCGCCCTTGTTAGAACAAAATAGTATGCTACGGCTGCACGGGACGACGGCAATCATAAAGGACACTTAGACTGTCCTTTGCACGTCAACAGCCTGACAAAAATGCTGCATCCATCCGAAAATCTACTATGTGTATTAGGTACGGTAACTGTGTCAAAAATGTATGTATGATCTAAATATCTTCCTATATTATATAGTTAATTTGTGTGGGACGAAATTAATGGCCCCCCCTCGCCCCCACCTCATTTTTACTTCACGTAAAATTCTGCCTAAAAATAGGGTAAAAATATGCTGTTTTTGCACATATTCTAATTGTTACACTGACCTACCACGCCCACCCTTGCCACCTCCCGACCCCCTACCCTTTTTCAAAGAGCCCCCCCCCCCCCCCCCACATACCCCACATTTTTTACATGAGACCCCACATTTTTTACATGAGTGTAATTTTATCATTTTGTAAAAAAAAAATTAATAATATTTGCATTCCATTAAATGACATAAAAAATATCACTCCAAACAATATTTTCTATTTCTTTCAGAATTTTCTAATTTATTTTGTATAAAAATGTTCTTAGGATTCTTGCACCTTGATAGTGCAACATACAATTAACAGTGAGAAAATAATGGCTTTTTTAAGTAAAAACCTAATTTATCAAAACTTTGACTTTGCGACTTATTTATAGTCATAGAAAATGCTAACTGTAAGGGAAATTGTTTTCTATATAAAATAAAAGGGAATGAGAAAAAAGTGGCAGTGGATAGAGTTATTTTTTAAATAAAACTTCCTTTTCAATACTTTTACCAGTTAATATTTCAGACTCAATGTTATACTTAAATAATTTTGTTATCTTAAGTCTTTTTCCGTTACATAATCACTCTGAAATACATAAATTTCGTTTCAGCATAACAATGGCATTTATTTTTCAATTGAGTTCATGAAGCGGAAGACTAACTTGAATAGAATTAAGACATTCCATTAAAAAATTAATGTATATGTTATCATCAGTACTATCAACTCCCTTGTAAGTTGCATAATCTGCACTATAATAAGTTACAGTTTTGCCAGTCATTGTGTTTGATATTTTGTTATTTAATAAATACGTAGATTCGATATGTAATGTTATAACGTTATTTATTGAGGTATTATTTACGTCATTAAAAATTTTCGAACAAACATCATTTGTTAACCATTTTTTTGGAATTTTAAAATAATTTTTTCTTATTTCTTTAATTTTTAATAGTAACAATGAAAATTTGTGGTCGGTTGGACGCATATTATTTTTCAATTTTAATATTTTTAAAAGTGACCACAGATGAAAAAATTAAATTGTTTCTTCAATTATTGTAATTTTATTTCCATTTCCTACGATTGATAGAGTTTGACGATAATCATTACAAAGTATTATTAATTTACCTCCAAATGAAATATTATTATTTGATAAATCGCGCAACGTACCATTAACGACTTCTAATGCTTTCTTAGGTATCATTGATGCTTCATCCAAATAATAACATCTGCATCACTCAATTTTGTTTTATCAGATTGTTATTCCAATACAACAATTTCAACCGTACTTAAATCTAAAGGTAATCGGAAAGTCCTGTGACTTGTTATTCCTTTAGGAAGTAAAATAGAGGCTATGCCTGTCCATGCCATTGATAAAATTTTTGTTTCTACATAGAGGAAGTAGTAAATTAATGTTTTATACAAAAATGCTCTATTAGATCGTCTTAAACCATCCAAAAACAAAAATTTGTAATTAGAACTTATAATTTATCAAACATTAACCTATTGATCTGTATTTAATTTAAAAAAAAAGTTATAAAGTTTTTTGGTAATTGTTATAGAATCTTTATTCTCACAAATTTTTGTTATAAATGTTTTAGTTTCAGGTAATTCAAAGTCTTTACATGACAAATTATCATACTTAAAAATTTCGTTTTGGAGTGATAGAGCTATAGGTGTTCTTGCTTCATGAATATTTATGAATACATTCAATATTTACTGTTCCCTAGCTATTAGAAAAAGTGTGAAATACCTGAAGCGTTTAATTTTATGGGGAATATCTAAAATGGTTGAGTGCTGTGCTGTGCTGTGGTGCGCTGTAGTGTGCTGTGCTGCGCTTACTCTGCACGGAACACAAACGATGTTTCCTATTTAAATACTAATAAAATGTATATTTTATAGTTGACTACGATTAGCCCCGGATCAGCGCACGCAATTCAAATTGGCTGTATGGGCACAACCGTAAAAACTCAGTAACTCGAGCGACAGCGAATTTATAGATATAATATTTATATAAATTATTGATGAAATAGAAACATAACCTAAATCCTAAGCTTTTTGACCCAGTATCCTACAGCCCACTGACACAGCAAACCACAGCGCAGCACAGCACGAAACCATTGGAGAAAGGCCTTTGTGTTCACTTTTGAAGATTATATTTCCATGCCTGATTACGAGTTCAGGATAGAATTGTCCTCATAGCATAAGGCACCGATAACATTGAACGGAAAAAGCAAGCCAAACTTCACAGCAAAAGTAAGTCGCCGTGTTGTGTCCATCCTGCAGCTCAATAGGTCTATCCTACAGCGCAATATGGGGACTATTCTATTCTGGACTATTCTAACCTTGTACGTAACAAGCGCAGCAAAATCTAGCGCAGTGCACCTAAGCACAGTACAATGCGAAACCATTGTACAATGGCCCCAGCATTTTTAATTCTGCAAAATGGGACGAAGCGTATATAGAGAGCAATTCATGGATAAATATTAAAAACGACTTTAGATGTTTTTATTACGAATTGCTGCGGCAGACATATTTTGTATAGCAGGTCTGTTTTAGGGAAATTACACAAGTGCAATTCTATGTAATAAAGCGTAGAGGTAGCGCTTATGTCAAAGTCATGCCATCAAAAATCCCTGTCTTAGACACATTATAAAAACGACTTAAGATATTTTAAAGACAAGTCCCGAAAGCAGGAATAAATCATGTAGGGAAAATAAATAAATAATAATACTAATAATAAAAAACAAAAAAAAACAAAAGACAGTGCTTTACTTACATTAGTTATAACTATCTCAACAGAATTTCAAAAATAAAAGTCACAAGAAAAATGATAATATCATATTGTATCACTCGCACTCATTTAAAAAACCACGTGACTAACAAACCATGCTTAGTGCTGAACAAATCTTATAATTCAAATAATTTAGTCAATTAAATTGACTGCAGTCCAATGCCGTCATGACTGTTAAAAAAATGTAGTAGAAACTACCACAGAGATTTTGTCGGTTTGACTGTGAGGGTACAGTCCCATGGTGCAAGATAGAGCCCATCCTACAGCGCAATAGGTATATCTTACAGCCCCTAATGGCTTAACTATAGTTTGGACGTAAAAGTCAGTCATACCTGATAGAAAATATAATAATATTATTTTAATGTACAACAATTCATAGTTTAGATAACCAAGACTTTATACATAAAGTCATTTTTTTAAATGTCTGAAGTTAGGAGGTTGGTGCGCTGAGCGCGCAGGGGCTAGTATACATATATATATATATATATATGTATACAAATATATATATTACTGTACTTGATAGTGATTTTAGTGGGTCTGGTGACCCCTCCCACTCCCCCTATAGCCCACGAATCCAATGACCCCCAAAATTCGTGGTAAAATTGAGTACCACCCAAAAAATAAGATAAAATTCGTCACATTCCTCCGTTATTTTAATTAAGTAAAAATTTAGTATACCCCCTCCCCCTACCGCACTCACAATTTTAAGAAAAATCCCCCTACAGCTCCCCACAGAATAAGGTAAATTTTGTTGTATTTTTCCGTTATTTTAATTGGGTTAAAATTTTCAATGCCCCTCCCAACGTTCCCCCTACAATTGTAAGAAAAACCCCTTTATAGCCTGCCCACCAATCCACCACATAATTAGGTAAAACTCGGTACATTTCTCCGTTATCTTAATTATGTCAAAAATTTCGGTCCCCCCACTCGCCCCACATTTGAAAAAAAAACCCTTTCCCAACCCCCCTTAGAGTAATCTAAAGTTCGGTATATGTTTCCGTTACTTAAAGTAGGTAAAAATTTTTTAATATATAGATCCCAAACCTCACCTTTACAACTCTCTCACCGACCCCTATGATTTGCTTTATAATACTTACTATTTATATTGCTATATATAAATAATTTTGAAATTTTTATCTTTTTCAATGCTTGGACGATTATCTACAAAACTATTTCCAAAATTTAACTATTTAACATAAAATCACATGTGAAAGAGAGAGAGAGTCTTTTTAATCTTAGAACAACGTTAACTATATAATGGATATGTGCGTAAAGTGGAAAATGTATTTGTATCAATAGCTAAAGTTTGAAGAAAAACATTAGAACCAAAAAATAATAACCTTTTTGTGCATTTGGAAGAAATAATAATGCAAACGTAAACGCAGTTATAAAACGCGCAAGTCCTGTCTGCTCTTAGCTCGTCTTTTTACTATTCCGGCACAAGCCAGTCTTCGAGCTTCACCCAGACGCGTAAGAGCCACTCCACTTATCCCTTTGGGTGTAAGCTGAACACCAAACTTCTCCGTTACTTTCCATCACCCCCTTCTCACCCATAATTCCCCTGTCTTCCAGGGGGGCATAGTGCTTTGCACTGGTCCCCATGCGAGGAGGTTAGTTCTAGTCGGCAGGCACCCAGGTGAATCCGACACTCTCTCCGGTCCGAAGGACCGGAGAAGTCTTTAGAAGATTTCCCCTCCTCGCCCCTTCAAAAAAAAAAAAAAAAAAAAAAAAAAATCGTCTTTTTATGTGGCATAAGACTTCTTTACTAAATCGCTGCTGGAGCACGTAAAATTAAAAATCATGCATTGGAATTTAGCACAGCCTTTCTTAGATCCACGAAAATTACATAGGTTTTTTTCTATACTTTAAAAACGTGTTTTATAGTTTTTCCATTTGAACTATAGAAAACTAGCTGTTTCAAGTTATTCACTGTAATGTTTTAGTACTTTTATGAAAAAATATTTAAGTACTGTCAAGTAAGACACAACTTTATTTCCATGATTCTACGTGCTGACGTTCTTAGGCTCAGCAGAGGGTCTGCGTATACTCCCTGTTGAGTCTGACCAACAGTGAGTAATAGAATAAATAATTCATCTGATTATGATGTGTATTTGCACCCGTATTTCCACATAAAGTTCCATAGATGTTTTATGTCTATGAGATTTTATCCGGCGTTCTGCATTACTTTTTTACTTGTTTTTATTAATATCGATAAAGTTTTGCTGCAACGATATTTGGGTAGCAAATAAATTGTAAATGTTTATTGGTTTTTATAGGGTGAACTAAACTTTTAAATCAAACATTGGTTTTTATGGTTTTTTTACGTGTTAGAATTATGTATTCGTATAGAACGTAGTATTATTGTATTTTGTTTTAATCAATTTGTCAAATATAAAAATACTAATAATATCTAATGGAGTAATTTATTAAATGAATACAAAATTAAATAAAACCAAAAAATCATAAATTAAATAATTTTCTTGACGTTATATTGTAAACTAGAATACTACGATTTAGGGTGAATTTTTAAAGAACTGGGAGTTATTAATTATTAATTTTTACAGTTGTCGAAAGATTTGGCCATATCGGAGATTTAAACTCTGTCCACAATGATTTCGAAGCTGATACCGTATTGTAACCGTTGGACACTTAACTATAGACATGCAATTTTTTTATTCGTTTCGTGATACCTGACATACCGTATAATACATAATGAATAATTTTTTTATCTGAATGATGTGTGTATCTGCACTTGGATTGCTCACTAAAACCATGTAAAAACGTACCACATTCAAACGTTCTTTTCAATAATGATAGAATTAATGGTTTTCTAGAAAATTACTATAAACACAAGCAAAATTTGTATTGGTATGCATGTATAAAATTTTGTATAGGATTACCGTAATAAAACCAAATACATTAATAATGCGGTCTTACAAGTACAGCTTGGACTATGATTTTCTAAAAAAGTTCTGTTGGAAATGTTTTGTATGCTTCAATATGATTATATTAATATGTGCATGCAACAAAAAACCAATAAAATTATTTTATTTGGCCTTCTTACAATCCAATATCACCTGATCATTTTTGATTGCTCTCTATTGACCCGACTTAACTGGAGCACCAGTATACTCCCTTTTAATTTTTGTTAGTACTTTATCTTCTTACTAACACCATAAGCAGTTTGTAAAAAAAAGAATATTTATTGAACACTCATATGGCCGCGTTAGAATAATTATTTTTGCATTCTTTAGTTCATCAGATAGTCATTGTTACGTCATTAAAATTTGATAGGTAGCACAAAAGTGTCATCGAGCTATAAAACAGAGCTGTTATTGTACATTATTACATGCATGCGCGTAAAAAAAATCTTATATTTAAGATAACTAAAAATCATTTGTATCTCCTAATTCTGTATCTATCGCAATCAAATCATGATTAATTGATATCTTGGAATATCAGCTATGTGCCTTTAATTATTATTTTACGTAAAAATTGATGTATTAATAAGTAAAAATTAAACTCTAGTAATATCATTTTTTCGTTTTGTAAGATGTTAATAGCGTAAAGAAAGTTAGACATTTGCAAATGCATATATAGTGTTTAAGAAATTCTTTTCAATACTAATCAGGTAATAAAACAAGAATTTTTTGTAAATTCTAATGCAGTAACAGTAGTACATTCAATGCTTATTGAGAAGACATACTGTCTACACATAAGCGTGAAAATAAAGAGAAGAAAGAGCTAGCCAACCTGAATCAGTAATAACTTTACATCACATATAAATAAACCAAGAATATAGTCACACATTCTGTTTATAACATGCACCTCCCGTTTAAAAGTAATCATACAACTAGTGAGTTTATTTGTGATTTTTATACCTTAATCTGTTTTTTATCAATCTGCGTTACATATTTTACTAGCTAAAAATGCATGTTTTATGTTGACAAACAAAGCATAACATAGCACAAAAATCGTAAAGCACAAGAAATCTTTACTAGCTTCCATCGTGTCCATAAATTGTACGCTCGTATCGAAGTGGAGTCATAGAGCTGAGCAACGTAAATACGTGCTCAAGATTGTAGAATTTGTTTAACAGTTATAGTACAGACTTAAAAAAATATCTTGCCTCTTAGAAAAAGTGATTAAAAAACTATGGCCAAAATATTTTGAGCACGATATGACGATATTTTATCAATATCGTCTTGTCTTGAGTTTTCAAGCCGATATAGGGACAAGATTCTTTTAAATTTCTACAGACATTATCAATTTTTACAAGATGAGAATATTAATAGTCTTGACATTGACCATTTATTTTATTTCACGTTTGAAATGAAAATAGTGCTGAGAAATTGGAAAAGTGTGCTTTATTACAGTAACTAAATATTCAAAAATATTATTAAAATCAGACTAAGGTAAATAATAATATATAGTTGAAAATTTTTTTTCTTAATGGTCAGCATCCAAGGAAGAAAATAAACTTTAAGGAATTTTGATCCAACCAAAAATAGAAAGGTTGATATGTTTCAAGGGATTATTCAGACGATCAAGAGTGTACACGTGTGCAATATTGCAATATTAATAAAATTACTTTTTCATCATTATATTAAGTAGCCTTTATTTCATTTTATGTAATCTGTTGGCAATTAAATCTTATCAGGCAACTAGATTAATTATTACAAATTCAGGCATTTTTTAACACAGTTACCTGGCAGGAACTTGGCACTATTTTGATTTTCCGCTGAAAAACGTACCATTACATGTTTGAGTTGGAAGATGCTATTTTAAATCAAAATCAAATAGTTGTATTGAGCCTTTACAAAAAAAATAATTCTGTATTTGCGGGAAAAAGTAAATGTTTCTGATGCATCGTAGTGTGCAAAAAACCAGTCATCATTTACTTGCTGATTCAAGAAACAAACATTTTTCTGTGGCGCTGAGATATGACTTTTTACTTAAACACGAGATAGTACCTTTTTCAGCACAATTTCGAGATTGTTTCTCCTTGGCGACAACATATAAGACTTCTTAATGTAGTTGTCGGAAAAAATATTTTTTTTTTCGATTTTGTTGAAACCGAAAGTGTGTTATTCACGACTCTATACTTGCATACCTTGAATTTGATAGAGCCCAACTGTACCACATTTGAGATATTTGTGTACAAAGCTTGAGTTTTTCACATGGAAATCATAGCAGAGCTACATCTCTGTCAATTATTTACTTATATATCACGAATGCCTCTTACTATTTACACAGAAAACTGATGCTCAATAATATACATCTATTACTATTTCAACAAAGTTTGAGCGATCCTAACTATACCGTTGTTTTTACGTAACAAATCAAATTAAACTTAGTGACAAAAAAAACGGTATGATTACTGTGAGAGAAAGAACACAAGACAGAGCTTGTGTCTTTAGGTTATATTTATGTTCCCCTTAATGTTTTTGGAAAATATGGCAAACTCCGACTATTACCTTAAGTAAAAGTACGAAAATTTTCGCATCATATCTCATAGTGGACGACATATTTTTATAAAAAACGTTCCCAGAGATAGCTAGTATTATAGGGTTTTTATTTCCTTTTTTAGCTTTTTCAAAACTTATTATCCATTTTTTACTCTTGTTTTATTTCAATGATCAGTTTATCTGTCTTTTTTCAGATACATGAACTAAAATTTCATTTTTCATAATATTTTTGCTATGATTCATTATCAATACAATGTTTTTCTCGACAAAAAGAAGTAAAACTTGTTAACGATAGTGAACCTATAAAAACATAGATTCTGACCTCTGTCTCAACTTTTATCTTACTTATAAAAGCTTTTCTCAGCAGAAAGTAAAGCTTTTTTGCCAAATTTGCGCGAATACATTGTAAACTGTAGCAAATACAGATAACAATTGGCACCATATATAACTGCAAAAAATTGTAACCAATCATTAAGCGGTTTCCCTGCATACTTATTGTCCAACGACGCACAGTGTGTCTTTTTGAGTTTTTTTTTTTTTTTTTAATGGATAGCTCCTGCCAGAAAAATAATAATGTAACGATTTTTTGTGGAAAATAAAGTCGATCAGTTCTAGAATACGGGAAAATTATAGAGAAGACTAAATTTTTCTTTTTTGGGTTAGAAAACTCAAAATAAAGCGAATTTTTTAAAAATTGTTGATTCAACGATATTACTTATAATGAAATAAATAAATAAGTAAGTACTGCAGTAAGTTTTTGAATATGCGCCTTTTGATAATAGTCTTTTTTTTTTAACTTGACGTTTTTAAGTCAATACTTTCAAACATAACCTCAATAAATAGCGATTTATGCTAATTTTGTCGTTTTATTAACATAGCAAGTTGAAATAACGCGTAGACAATATTCGTAAAAGTAGAAACTTAAGTCTAAATTAACACTAAGTACAATTAATAATCGATAACAGTGTAAAGCCAACAAATCCTAAAAAAAAATCAAATTATCGATTTTTTTTGGTTTCTGCCCTTAGCAACATATAAGTTTGTAATTAAAACTCTATAGAGCTAATTCTTCCTGGATTATACAGATTATAAGTTCTTGAATATGGAAAAACTATAGTCCAGAACTAAAAAAATATTTTTAAGGTTAGAAAACTCAAGAAAAAAAAAAATTACAAAATTTTTGATTTAACGTTAGAATTAAAAAAAAAAAACGAATTGATTAGTAAGTGTCTTAGTGTATTTTTTACTATGTGTCTTTCCATCATAATTATTGAAATTTCATTCAACATTTTTGAGTCCATACTTGCAGACATAACCCCAAAAATAGTGACTTATGCTTTTATCGTCGTTTAAATCGTATAGCAGATCATAAGCCAATATTTGTAATAATATAAACTAATAAAGAAACCAACACAAACTACAATTACTAAACATTAACAGTAAAGAGCCAACATAACCTTAAAAAATATCGAAATTTCTAATTTTTTTCCGAATGTGCCCTAAACAACATGTATGTTTGTTAATGAAACTTGCCACAGGAAAACAGTATCGTGATGATTCTTTTCTAAATGTACACGTTCTTAGTTGTTGATTAAAAAAAGAGACCACAGAAAAGACTACAATAATTATTTTGAGGTTAGAACTATAACTTCACATTTTTGAGGATATACTTGCAGACGTAACCACCTTAAAAAATACCGTCTTATGCTGTTTTTGTCGTGTTGATCTCGTAGCAGATTGAAATAACGACTTCTCGTTATTCGTAATAATTTAACTAATGTTTCAACCAACAGACACTACAGTTACTCAACGCTAAAACTGTTAAGTCAAGATTTTCTTGGAAGAAAAATTGACATCCTAATTATTAATGACTAAGGCTGTTGCAATAACTGATATCGTGTTTAAGATCATTCTTCACTTGTGTTATTATTATAAACTTGATTTATTCCTACGTAGACTTCAAAATAGTACCTATCACTTTTTATCAACACTTACTACCACTTTTATTACTTTATAACCTGCATGTAATGCATGCAAAGTCATCGTAAAAATTGTTGCGGATTTATGGGACACTTACTAAGCGTAGACATAACCTTGAATATCGCTGGATAACAATCAAATTTTCATCACTTATGTGAGACTTTGACTTTTTGTTCAGCCAATTATAAAGATGAAGCTATGTTTATCTCTTTATTATTAAATTCACTTAGATCTTGATGATTATTTTTAAAACTTTTAATAGTTTACTATTCAATATATTTTTCAGCTCATGCAATATTATTGTAAAAATTTAAACTCAATGTTACTGTTTGCAAGGTATCTACAGTAACATAAACATGATTTTTTGGATTCATTGTTTCACTATTAGATTAGCAAGCCTCACTGTAGAGATATGGAATCCACAACGAAAAATCCAAATAAAACAATTTAAGTACTAAACTCCACACATTAGTCTGCTGCTCAGCCCAGACTATGCGCTGCATATTCCGTATGTTGCATAACCTCGCTCCCATTCTTATATTTTAGGAACCATAACAATCCATCTTTTAGTACAAAAATATAACATAATATAAACTTTTTTGATTTTCAGAAATCTATGTGACGGTCAAGCTTAAACTCGATCACGCTTATCGATGCCCGAGATCAGACTCCTAGCGCTTTATTAAAGCAATTGAATACATCGCAATAGTAGGCAAAAACTAATTTTTCTATACAGACTAAACATGACAAGGCATGCAAGACAGTCAAGCAGAAATGATAGATTGACTGATGTATTCAATAGGAGTATGTTTATATCCGATCCTCCACTGTCATTATTAAATATAAGTGATAGAAAAATAAGTATAATAAGAATAATAAAAAGAAAATTGTAACCGATAAAAGGCAACAAAATTGACAAAACATATAGGATTATTATGCAACAAATCAGTATTTCTCCAGAACAAATTATGTTGTGATAAGGATATGTAGTAAATAATTACAAATTTGTATGTTGTTCAGGTCAAAACGAAAAAAAATTAGATACTTCGATATTTTTTAAAAGTAATGTTGGCTCTTTACTATTAACGTTTCGTAACTGTCGTTTGTGTTGGTTTCTTTATTAGTTTATATTATTACAAATATTAGCTTTTGATCTGCTATACGATTTAAACGACAATAAAAGCATAAGTCACTATTTTTGGGGTTATGTCTGCAAGTATGGACTCAAAAATGTTGAATAAAATTTCAATAATCATGATGGAAAGACACATAGTAAAGAATACACTAAGGCACTCACTAATCAATTCATTTTATTAAAAATTCTAACATTGAATAGAAAATCTTGTAATTTTTTGTTTTTCTTGAGTTTTCTAACATTAAAAATATTTTTTTAGGTCTTTTCTATAGTTTTTCTATATTCAAGAACTAATAATCTGTATATTGTAGGAATAATTAGCACTATAGAGTTTTAATTACAAACTTATATGTTGCTAAGGGCAGAAACCAGAAAAATTCGATACTTTGATTTTTTTTTGAAGTTATGTTGGCTTTACACTGTTATCGATTATTAATTGTATTGAGTGTAGGTTTGGACTTAAGTTTTCACTTTTACAAATATTGTCTAGTCGTTATTTCAATTTGCTATGTGAATAAAACGACAAAAACAGCATGAATCGCTATTTTTTGTGGTCATGTTTGAAAGTATAGACTTAAAAACGTCAAGTATTAGCGAAAAATGATTATTAGAAGGCACTTATTCAAAAACTCACTGCGTACTTACTAATTTCTTTATTTCATTATAAGTTATATCGTTAAATCAAAATTTTTTGAAACATTCAATTTCTTTTGAGTTTTCTAACCTCAAAAAAGAAAATTGAGTCTTCCCTATAATTTTCCTGTATTCTAGAACTGATCGACATCATTTAGCAAAAAAAATCGTTACATTATCATTTTTCTGGCAGGAGCTATCTATTTTAAAAATAAAAAAAATCCAAAATGTCACACTGTGCGACGTAGGAAAAAAATTTTGTGCGCTGACCTACAGTGCGAGTACCTCCCGGAAAGACGTAATGACGGTTGAACTAGGCGACCTATAGGTTATATTTTAAAACACAGATCTAATACAAATAAATTAATATTTCAGTACTTTAAAAGTTTTTATTTCTTGGTTAGCTAAGTATTTTATTTTTTATTTTACGCACGTACAAAAATTTTTCTGTACTTCTATCCCCCCTGGAATAATCAGTGTTTGTACTTGTACAGGTACATAAACATCATTTTGTTATGCTCTTTATTAGATTGAATGTATTCGGAAGTGATAATGGACTCCGTAACCCAATAGACTTTATATGCTCATGCTGTAAGACACAATCATTTCTTCTTTATTGAAAACAAACATTCGAGATACTCTTCTCCATACAACTCTTGTATATATATACTGGTAAAAAATTTGACTTTCCTTTCTCCGCAGCTCCATCGACAGTCAATGTTCCCTTCCAATCTCCGTGCCACCTAGCAAGGTGGGAACAAAAAAGTGCAACTTCCAGAGGGCTTTCTTGACGCGTCTCCAAAACCTGTATTATTATTATCACCTCTAGAAGTACCGACAAACAAAGATTAGGAGATCATTGGAAGTGGTTTTGCTTCTGAGTAAAGCACTAAATCTAATGATGAAGATTTTCATTTTTTATTATAACATCATTTTCTTGTAAACAACTACAATTATTAATTCGCATGAATTAGAAATTTTTTTTAATTAACTTGCTTACTTTATACCTCTCTGTGCGCATAGGATGGGCAATAAGGAATGAATCGGTAGACTATTCAAGAATTTGACACTAATTTCCTAATTAGCTACACCAAGAACCATACAATTTACATATATCTGGATGATGTTCTAAGAAGTATTATTAAGGGCTGGATGTTTTAAAAAATTTGAAATAGAACTCGTGCTCAGCTGCTCAAAAACCCCCGAATACCTATTTTAAAACTAATTACTTTATTTTCTGACTTGTGGCCAGCTTTTCTTAATTCGGCCCTACTGTACGACATCTTAATTCAAATATCTATGTATGCACATACAGGGACAGCGGTTAACCTGGGGTCTATCTCGATTTTTCCCATATGGACAGAGTAGGTACGGGAAAACGCGTATCCCAAAAACTAGCCTGGGGTTCATAACTTACGAGGAGCATCCGCACAAAAGTCGATTGCTGTGGCGCTGATTATACTCAAGACTAGATGGCATTTTAACTTGTAAGAGTAAGAGACACAGTTTTTTTCTTCCACTTTTTAGCCTTGATTTACTGCCTTTTTTACTCTCATAAGTTAGAATCACATCTAGGCTTTAGTACACTGCAGTAACTTTTGTGTGAACAGACCTTATAGAGACAGGCTGCTACAATCACATAACCTTGGCATTAGTTATTGATATTTAAAATAAATATTAAGAGAATGAGTGTTCTTGAAAAACTTAACACCACGAAATTCAAAATTTTTTTGTTTATATCAGGTTTGTATAATATTTTTATTATTTGTTTAATTTTCAATATTTGTCGCTCAATATGTAATACAGATGGGGAAAAAATCCTAACTTTTTTAATATATGAATATAGTAATAGATATATAAAAATGCATTATCAAGCTTGGCTTTTCTTAAATATCATCTTGATATGTATTCAGTTTTTGCTTACGTAGTTCTATCCCCCCCCCCCTCACCAAGTAAATAGTCAGGAAAAACTTCCCCATCAGCATACGACCTCAACTACCGCCCATGTACCAGTGATGCGAACACACAAGACTCTGTCATATGCGTAAAACGACTTTCCTTTCTTTCTCTCTCTGACCGGCTGCAGTAGAAGAGCTACCTTATCTACCCTATAACCTAAGCCTCTCTTACTTTTTACAACTGAAATATGACAACTGATACAGTGGTGCTAATACTGACAATATCGTTTATTCGATAGATATAGTTCATTCGATACCAAAATCTCGTAGTCGAGTGACTTACAAAACAGAAAATCGTATTGGTTCTTCCATAATTGGGCGAGTAATTAAACTGACAAGGTCATATCAATTTATGCTGATTTATTTAATAGAAAATGAACAAAAAGAGACAACTGCAATAACAATTAAAGGATAACGCTCGAGAAAATGCGCGAAGCACGTAAACATTAGAAAAATTACAAATAAAGACTACTCAAATTGCTCGTATTAAAAATTTGAAGTTAGCGACTATAGTTGTTCTTCATGAATGTTATATATCCATAAAAGGAATAATACGACAGAACTTGAATAACTTCGCAGAAGTAAAAGTTGTAGGCTGACTTGGAGAAAGCGAGAGGAAGATGTCAAGAATGGCCTTGATGTGCTACTGACTTTTGAAGCGTCGTCGGTCTGGTGCTGCTGCTTAGACCTGTGCGCAGGTTAGTCGCTAAGCAAGGAGTAGGCCAAGCGCTAGCAGGTTGCTCGGCACAGAGACATTGTGAAGCAGAAAGGGGGGCAGTGGGGGAGTCTTACACTCTTAAAATGGTTATACACTTGAGTGTAGGCAGCGACTTAAGTTCAAGGATGTGAGTTTCCCTCACTGTATAGGGGGAATACATAGAGCTCGCCTCATCACCTAAACCAACTACTTTTACAGCAAACAATCTTCATCTAAAGCTTTTCAACCCGGTATTCCCTGTGACAGCAAGTTAATAATAAAATATGATAATGAAGTATTGATTAAATAACAATGTCACCTTGATCCCAAGCTTCTTAACCTGGTAACCTACGGGACAGCGAGTCATCAATTAAATATGCTAATAATTTATTATTCAAACAACAACATAACCTACAGACCAGTGCCTTACCCAGTAACCCAGGAAACAGTAAGTTGATAATTCAGTAATTAATAAATGAATATTAAAATAACTGCATAATCTAAATCCCAAGCTTATTAACATAGTAACCCAGGGGACGGAGAGTTATGATATAATTTGCTAATACGATATAAATTAAATAACAGCATAATGTGAATCCCAAGCATTTTAACCCAGTAACCTAGAGGGCAGCGAGTAAATAATATAATATGCTTGAAAATTATTAATTAAATGACAACATGACCCATATCTCAAGCTTTGTAACCCAGTGACCCAAGTGACAGCATGTTAATAATGTAATATGCTGATGAATTACTGATTTAATTGCAACATAACTTGAACCCTAAGCTTTATAACCCACTCCAACGGGGGACAGTGAGTTCATTGTATATTGACTAAAAAACTATTATAAAAATAGCCACATAACTTAAATCACAATTTTTTTTAACACAGTAACCCAGAGGACTAAGAGTTGATGATATATTAACCAATAAATTAGTCATATAGATAAATACATAAACATAATATCTTTGTTGTCTTTAAGAAAATATTTCCTGGATCCGACAAAGGTAACGTGACGGTCTGTATAGACAGGAATACTTACATCGCACAAATGAATGATATGCTAAGCGACACGACTATTTACAGTATTATAAAAAGGAATCCACTTAGTAAATTACAGTGTAAAGTGTATAAAATTTTGGCATATAAATGACAGCGAGTGATTGCAATTTAAACATCACAAAAATCAGTTGACGCAAGCCAGCACACAGCTATATAGATTTTATGGGTTACCGTGGATACACAAATTTTCTCTTCTTCTTCGTCACATCATTTTGTTGATCAATTCCCCTACACACATACTAGCCTTTATCATTTACAAAACATTATCTAAATTATTCATAAAACCGAGATGCTAGCTTAACAATAGTATTGAGTTTATTGTATATTAAAAATTTGCAAGTTCCTGAAGACTGCGTTCTCAATTTACTGGACCTAGTTTTACTTTTTACAACCATTTTAAAAAAGCTATCTTTGAATGTTCGGATAAAAGATACATGCATATTTACAATCTCTGAGAAAATTCTATTTGATGAAATTATAGAGTGAACAAAATTTCTTTTTATACTTCAGTTTTAATGAACCATATTATAAACAGTTTTTTGGCAGCCCAATGGGCTCTCCTGTCCCTCCTTTATTTGCTAATATGGTACTTGAAGACCTTGAGACAGAGACCCTACGTCGACTTAAAGATCGTTATAATTGTGTTCCTTTATTTTACAAGCACTATGTTGACGACACATGTATATGCGTACACAAAAATCATGTTGGGCTAGTTTTGAGTACTTTTAATGAACAGAACGAACAACCGAAATTCACGTGCGAATTACAGTCCAACAACTGTATTAATTTTTTGGATTTTACCGTTGTGCAAAAGGATGGTCAGTTTGTTACCATATGGATCTTCAAGCCCACCGCCTCCAAGAGGCTAACGAATTTCCACTCTCACCATCCCTTATCGTAAAATAAATACCGTATTTAATTTATTTGACCGTGACATCCTTTTGTCAGATAAATCTTTTCGTCACAAAAATATTAATAGTAAAAAGAATCTCGATCAAAAACGACTATACTCCGCATTTTATACATCAAAACCAGGCTCAGCCATTTACACAACACCACAACTTCTAAAAATTTGAATGTTAATTAAAAAATTAATATTTCTATTTCGTACAACCCTGATTCTTTCACTTCTTGTGAAAATAGTTTAAAAAAAATTAATGCTTAATTATCTCCTACTATCAAAAATAGACTTAATAGTGTTATTACTTTGGGCAAAGACAAAATCGACACATTTATTAGATCAAATGTTGTGTACAAATTTAAATGCTGTTCGTATCCTGTGGAGTACATGGGCGAGACAAAAAGACCAGTGAAAAACATCTCTATGGGCACCAAAAAAACAACCATTAAGATTTAGTTGTTACCTCACAAATGATGGTTTTCAATCATGAAATCAATTTTGATAAAGTTAAAATTTTGAATCACGAGCCTTACAGACAAAGACGTGTTTTTTGCTCAAACAAATTAAAACACTTTGTGAGCAAGAACAATAATTCAGTAAAAAAATTTCTCATTTGAAAGTTTAAGGGAAAAATGTAGGCACTGACAGTGTATTAGTTTTGATTTTTTTCTGCTCTATAAAAACTTATGAAGTATAATCACGTATATTCATAAGTACAATTGCAACATGTGTACATGTGTTGTAAGTTTTATTATGCTGCATCGTGCCGTAAGTTTACCATTTGCTTACGATACAAGAAGTTTCGTCTATGTGTATTATGATTATTATCAGACTCATAGCATGTAAAAGTATAATGCGGTGTTCATTGTATCGTAATTAATATAGCATATTATCAGTATTCCTTAATCATGACGACACTTTTTAGTGTGAAATTTAACGTGAGCGCCACCACAATTTATTTAAATTTTTAATTAGGAAATTTTTTATCGCATTATTGTTGTTGCTGATAACGTATTCTAATTTTTATGTACAGAGCCATTTATTTTTTCTTAAGTGCATTATTTTTTTAACTTTTTTGGGAACCTGATTTTTTTTCAAATTTAGTCTTTTTAATTTTTACTACTTTTTTAAGAGTGTAGTGTACAATTTTCAATCATTATAGAAAATAAAGTAGAAATGACTAAATTAGATTCCATTAGGTGTTATAATGAGCTACATTGTATTTGTTCCAATGTATTTTGTGTAGTGTCCTTTCATCGTTCTTCAAGACGGTGAGGCATTGCAATTTTCATCTAGCATGACATCATGGAAGTCATAAATATTTTTTACTTGCAGTGGAGAATCGTTTTGGTCCCATACAGGCAAAAACAGTTCTAAAAACAAATTTGTTCACATATTTTGTGATTATTTTCCAGATAATAATCTAATAAAATCCACGTAAATTTTTAGTTAGAATCGTACATCGATTTTTAAGTGGAATATTATCCAAAATTTTTCAAAAGGGCCAGTGTAGTAGGCTTAGTTTTGTACAGTAGCCCTAAGCTACTAATTCATCAATACTCTACGCACATACAAATACTTAAGTAGGTTTGTCTGTAAAGTAAATGCGATGAGAATATAGTAATAACTATTGGAATCTATTTATTAAGTTGTTAGGAATGTTGTCTCGATATTTCAGACCGATCTATGACACAGGTTTTGAGAAAATCAAGACAAAAGTTCTGTTTTGATATATAGGCTTTTATGGATGAGATAAAAATTGCACAGTAAAAGTTCTATATCTGTTCTAACACCCACAAAAACTGAATAAAAAACACATGTAATGAAAGCTTATCCAATCACGGAACTATTTATATCGTAAACCGTGAATGCTACAATATAGTTTAAGAGATATTTATACAAACATAGAAAAAATAGCGGGAAGCTTCTATGCTTAATGTATGCAGGATAAATGCATGCAGAAGCTAAGGACGCATCGTATACTGTCAGTCGACTTTTTACGTGACACGATGTCTTTTTACGAAATCACTCTTAGAAGCCATTCTACTCAAAATTTTGATCAGAAACTTAGTGTAGCCCTGCATAAGGCCTCGTACTTTAATGATATATCATTCAAATTTCTGATTCCGAAAATTCGGAGCACACTTTCATCGATACAAGATCAGATTATCTATGTCATTTTTCTCTTGATTTTTTATCTTACAAACTAGAAGTACACATGCTACTTAACTTATACTACAAGAAACAAGATGTCTTTAAGTATATTCTGTAATTTTTTCGAAGGATATTAGTAATACAGTTACAAGTACTGACAAGCTAAATACAATTGCATTTTCCATAATCAAGAGAGCGGACGTTTTTGGGCTAGGTTAGTAAAGCTGATTTCAACACAGCGTCTTATATGAGAATGCGCGCCCTCTCCTGAACCCTCCTCCCCCCTGGGAGAGAAAACCTCTGTATGCCTTGCTCAGAAACTTTACTATTTTTTAAAAATTTTCTGTTTCCAAGCGCATTTTTTGAGTTTGCACCTTCCTTAACACTTTGCTGATTTTGAACCTTTTTCTTGCAAAACGTACAAATTATTATAAAATAAGTATTTCCACCAATTATTTTGGCACCATATTAGATTCTTGAAAATATCACATACCTTGCTTTATTTTGCATGTCACACCCGTTTATTTCATAGCTATATTTGATTGAGCAGTTTTTGCTATAAAAATTGTAGTCCGCCATTTTGTGGTGTCTAACATGATACATTTTTCGAAACGTCACACGGTTCGCTGTATTACCCTTATCAAAACCTTCCAGCTTATACCCATAATGTAGGAAATTTTATAAAATAGCAATCGGCCAATTTTGTGTCTTCCGCGATATTAAATTTCAAATAACGTCTTATAGCTTACTAAATTCTACTTGTTATTATCTTTCATTTGATTCCAGTGCCGTGGATGTAATAAATCTAAAGATAATCCGAAATTTCCGTCGGACGCCATAATAAATTGTTAATAATGTCACAAAGCCTGTCATATTCTCCTCGTCATAACTTTTTATTTGATACCCATATTAAAGAGATTTTACAAAAAAGCTGATCTGTCATTTTGTATTGTCCGACATATTAAATTGTTGATAACGGCATATATTTTACTGTGTTGTACTTTTTTTGCATCTTAATTCGATATAAATATTGATGGGGTTGTAGGGAAATAGCTGATCCACCATTTGGTGTTAGCCCCTACGTTGGATTCCTGATAAAGTCATATAGTTAACCTTGTTGTACTGGTTGTGCCCTTATATTTGATATCTATTTTGATTAGGATATATGAAAATAGCTTATCCGCTATTTTACAGTAGCAGCCATCTTGAATTTAGTACAAAATCAAATATACAATATTGTACTGGTATCAGGACGTAGGGTGTGTGAAAAATTTAAGCCGGACAAGTTGTCGGAAACTAGTAGACAACTTAAGCGCAAGATTTGATTCACTGCATGTATACTTTAGTAGTTATTGCGGCACAGCCACCCGTCGCAGCAAACTTCCACCACCTGGACTGGTGAAACTTTACGAACAAGCTACTGTGCCGCAGTGCATCAAGGAGGGTTGGGGACGTACGGTGTTCTCTCTCTCCACAATTGAGGATGGGTAATAAAATGAATTAAAGTGAGAGAGAAGGAGAGAGAGGGACGATAAAGAGAGAGGGAGAGGGTGGGAGAGTTAGAAAAAGTGCACTAGATCACAGCCAAAGTGTAGCATGTACTAGACTACGCCCAAAATGTAGCATTTATGTGTGTATGTATAGAGTGTTAGCGGACGGTCTATAATGGCGCTTATGTGTTTGTGTCACGCGACGGAGTTATGTGTATACATAGAAAGAAGATATAATTAGATGGCACAGATTGCTGATCGTCAGCGTTTAAGTGGTTGTCTTATAAACACTCTCTGGTTCCTCAAGAGAGAGGTACGCGTGACGCTGGCAATGCAAATTCTTATACTATTTAAAATTGTTTAGTAAAAATAGTACCATTTTTTCACTCATTATACATACTTATTATTATTTTTTTTTCTACATGTATACAACATGCCTGGAGTAGCGCTTATGTGAATGTGTCGCGCATTAAAGTTGTGCGTGTGTGTGTGTGTGTGTGTGTGTGTGTGTGTGTGTGTGTGTAAATGTGCATGTGTGTATGTGTGTTTGTGTTCGTTGTGTGCGTATGACACTTACAGCAGTGAAGACTAAAGGAATCTCCAAACATACTAGCACTTTTTAAAGAAACACCTACTGTATCACAAGTGGCACGTATACTAAACAAACCCTGGCTCGTAATAGCATCCACAGTTTGACTCACTATGCGTATTCGGTAGGCAGGATCACGCACGGCACGCGTAAATCCTACAGCGTCGGGCTGGCTCTCAGTATAGTCCCACAATGGTCGGTTGTATTGACTACAGTATTGGCAACCACGACGGGCCACAGTATTTCGCACGCACGATGCAGCGCAGTCACCGATGTTGTCGGAACAAATTAGTGATGACCACTGCTTCCATCGCCGCCACTGATCTTAGCTACAAAGCGCTCGTGGGCGGCGTACTCTGCCGCGAGAGTAAAAATGTATCAAATCACATATTGACGCAAGTTTATACTCTACGTTCGGACATTATTAAATACCTTAGAGATACAGGGATTCAACTCTGTTCACCGATTAGCGGTTTGTAAAAATTTAGAACAATGTTCATTGTGTTATCAGCTGACTACTACCGTTCAGCTCTCGTGGGAAAGGAATATCTTCTCAGTTGAGACGATTTAATGTTGCAGACCGACGTTAATCAGCGATTTATAAAAAATCCAAAACAATGTCCGTTTTGTTTTCCGCTGACGATCATCACCGAGCTTTCGTTAGAAGTATATGTTATACAGATGTGATAAAATTCCTTTCTAGGCTAAGTTATATTATTTGCTGACATCTATCGCTAAGCTTTCGTGGAAAATAAATGTAGATAAATGTTTTTAAATATTTCTGATGTTGCATCACTTTCTTTCACACGACTGACTACGCGTCACCTCTACCATTGTGGGGGAGGAACAGATCGTGCAGCATACGATTTTCCCGTCAATGCCAGATCGGTCGGGATTCATTTCGACAAATTAGAGATTCCTCTGGGTGTTTCGCGAGCGCACTTTCACGTTTGTGTGTGTGTGTGTGTCACTGGTCACGGGAAGACGCATAGGAAGAGAGTAAGGGGAGAGAGAAATGTGGGGAAAACTTACAACCACCTATGCGAAAGCTCTTAATCGTAGAAGAGAGAACTGAGTAAAACAAAATTCATCGGAGAGAGAAAGAGAGGGAACGTAGTAAACTTTTTCCAAATGTCATCTGATTAGACCGTGCTCTAACCGTAAATTATGGTTTGCAAACGCCTGTTTTTTTGCACTATCTGCACACATCGGTAGGTCTGCTGAATTGTTATTGTTGCATGTACTTTATTGCGAAATGAACAAAAATTTTCTGTTTATACTCTTAATTAGTGAGTAAATGATCTATCAATATATATTATAAGCGTGCAAGTGTATTTGGTTATTTGGTTGTAGGTACTTGACTAGTATCATATTTTTATTTCGTATTGAGCTAGAGCGTACGGTTCTGCCGTTATCTTTTCATAACTCTTGTCACTAACGGTCCACTTTATTGTTCTGCATCTATTTATTAAATTAGTTGTGCGGGAAAACAAAATTTTAAGTGGATGTAAATGATCGGCTTCAGCTGCATCTGGTTGTTTTTTCGCAATGATCGACGATGTTAGAGGGCTTTCGTGAGGTGGTTCGTCTGTAATCGGAAGTATTCGTCTGTTTTTGGCCAAGTTCGGCAAATAGTGTCTTTCGAGTAATTTTGGCTATCTTCGCTTATGAAAATAAGCATTGAGTTGAAATTTCTAAGTTTCTGAAGGGGTCAACAAATCCTGAAAATTTTCCAATTTTTTAAGAGGGGTTCGACAACTTCTAAAAAAATTTCAAATTTTTGAGAAGGGTCGACAAATACTGAAAATTTTCTAAGTTCTTGAGAAGGGGTAAGGACGGGTTGCAGGGGTTTGAGGGGAGGCAGAGAGGGGCCAACGAGATATTAAAAACATTATTTTTACGTGGAATCACGGAGAATGTGATTGAATTTTTGAGCGGGACAAGGGAAGGTGGGTGAGGTGGTCAGGGAAGGATGAGTGGGGGTGGCACTAACAAATGATGATCACTCAAAACACATAAAAATATAGCGAATTCGTCCGTGATTTAAGTGGTAGCTGTAGTGGTAAGAGAGGCGAGGGGGCGGAAGATTTTTAGTCCTTATCACATAATAAATATATATATGTATATATGTATATAGTAAGATATGCTTGAATATCTTTTTATATTATATAGTTGTATGGTTTTAAGGTTAGTACTGGCTCCCCTCTTCTCCCCACCGCTCCCATCCTGCTCCCCCTTGGCACCCCCCGCCCAGCCGCCCCAACATGTTTTTTGTTTTGTATTCAATTTTTACAACACTATTACTCTTTTATGAGTATACGAATACCTATATAAAAAATCAACTTTTATGAAAATTAATTATGTAGCAATTAATAATAATAAATAGAGTAACGGTATTGATAATTATAAACCAAAAGTTTATGATTATCAGTATAAAAGCCGTGAAGAAAATCCAATACATTGAAACAAAAGTATTATTTGGATCTAAGGGAGATCGATTTTATATGTATCATCATGGATCTTGAGAAAATTGTGGAATGTGCGATAAGACAAAGCTTTCCTGCTGACGCATTCAAATACCTACACGCAAGATACTACTCTGGTAAGTTTCAAAGCTTCTCTCGGCATTCTTTATGCTAAAAATAACTTTGCGCTGTGGTGCGGCGCCTAATAAGGTAATTTTTTACAAGAATATATCTATGATTAAATCAAAATGTCTTTAAGAAAATAAAAAACCGGAAAGACACAGACGGAGACAGAATTATGGAAAATGGTTTTAAGAATCTACGAATTATTTGGACGATTGATTTTACAAACAAACTTCATGGCTTATAGACTAACAAGCATATTATCAAAATGAAGGCAATAGCATGAATCTATCAAATTTACAAGGCAGGGATGAAGTAGAAGTACTTTAACACTACAGAGTAGTGGCTTTTCAAATTAAACATACAAGATATAAGAAATTATAGTCGCTGATATTGTAGAAAAATCAGTAGAGAAGTACATAGTAATAAAAGGAAGTTAGGCTTCTATCAGAACAAAAGACAGAACAAAATACTATATTGCTGTACAAAAAATTTAATCGAAAACAAACTAGAGGAAGTCGACAATAAATTATATGCCGTGTTTGTAGACTTCAAATTAGAATTTGATAAAATAAGTTGATAAACATTCAAGGTCAAAATCAATTTAAGAGAAATAAGTATAAAAATGAGAAAATATTTGAAAAAATCTGAAAATATACATAAAAACAGTTAATTACGGCCAGGGGCTAACAAATTCATTTAAAACTATAAAAGAGAAATGGCAAGGGTACCCATAAAGCCTGGTACCTTTAAGTTTATTTAGATAAAAAATAGGCGATAAATCAATCTTAAATGATAAAGGAGGTGTAACAGTAAGAAAACTCAAAATTACCTATGTTAAATTATCTTATTTCGCTTTTTAAGGCGCCTAGTATATTAAAGACAGAAAAAATATGCAAAAAGACTTAGGTAAATAAAGTACAAGAAATATACAAAAAAAACGAATAAGTAAGAAAAATGTTAATTTTTGTTAAATAAATAAAGGATAATAACAGGTCTGGTTGAATTCGAAGTGGATGCATTGGAAGTTTAGAACTAGCACATGGACCAAGAAGTATGGTTCTCACCAAAAAATTTTTCCGGCATGGAAAAAACGACAGACTAGGAGCAAAGGATAGTTAAAGCAGTTTTAGGCTTAAGCAACAGAGGTAAAGTAGAAAGTTTAGATCAAAGATTATTATTAATGGAATGGATGAAAAAATTATATCACACATACGTAACGGAAACTCATGTATGTAAGGTGGGAATCCATGCTTCTCGCCCCTCTGAGCGAGACCCCCAAAGCTCTTAAAACCGTCTGATCTTTTAATACCCTTACCACATTGTTTACAATTTATTTTTTTTTTTCATGTATTTAATTATAAATTAATATATGTCTATTTAAATGTGTCGATCTTTTAAGACTATGCATATTATATGTTTTTGGGGTTGCTTAATCCAAATCTGTAGTCAATGAAACTCCTGCACGTCTGAAACTTGACATAACCTCAAAAAACCAATTTTGCACAGAATTTTTTTCGTCTATTCTGACAGTCAGACAATGCATACTATATGTTTTTGTGGTCGCTGATTTTAAATCTGAGGTCCTAACGGTACCTTATGTACACCGCAAGAAGGTTGCACGATATGATTTTGTATATCATATGAAAGCTTTTTATGTAAAATTAGAATTTGTTGAATGCTCGCACCAAGAACAAATGAATGCTTAAGTAAACAAATCTTATGTACATTTAAAATACGTAGAATCATTATAAATTAGAATAAATGACACTATTAAGTTACTAGAAATAAATGTGACTGACTAGAATCAACGAATAGAATGAAAATAGTACGATTCGTATAGATAACTTTGATAGAAATTAAATTACTCTATTAATTGACTGGCATGGAAATATAAAGATTAGAGTGAATAACTAGAATGGAAATTAAGTGACTAGAGTAAGCAAGCTTTAAATTAAATGATTAGAATACACGATAAAAAAATCAGGCTCTTAAATTAAATTTTAGTTCCTCTTTTAGTACTGTACCGAGTTCTTTTCTCATCAAATGATCTATGCAATGATATACGCATTCTATCTTCTTTCGGTGTATCTCGCTTTAGCATGCAACAGTAATCTATCATTATATCTTCGTTTCACCTTGCTCAATACTGAGTTTCCATGATTTTCATATCTTGATGAAAGCGTTTACCTTTCTCTTCACGAAAATCACCATGATTTTCTGGAAATTTGTCGAGATGTGCATGCAAAAAGTGCAATTTCAAATTTACCAGACATCCTAGCTTTCTAAAATCTTCAACCATTTTAGCTACAATCCCATTATACTTCAAACTTTTGGTATTGCCTACAAAGTTCTTGGCCACGTCTTGAAAACTGAGCCAGGCTGCCTTTTTAAGTTGATTGATTTTACCAATGAAATTTGTATCTTTGAACATAGTTTGAATTTGTGGTGCATCAAATACTTCTTCTTTAACCTTGGCCTCAGAGAGTTTTAGGAATTTTGATTGGACATATTTAAAACATTTACCTGATTTATCGAGGGCTTTGATAAATTGTTTCATTAGGCCAAGCTTAATATGCAATAGAGGAATAAGAACTTTCGATGGATCTACTAGAGACTTATTCATGATGTTACTAGAACCTGAAGTTAAGGATGATCTTACTTGCTAATGTTTTTCTTTACTGAAATGATTTTTGTTTTCTCTACTATCCCATAAACACATTTAGCAAGGATAATCCGTGAATCCTGATTGTTGTCTAAGCAGCATACTCATTACTTTCAAATCTTTGCATATCAGCCACAAATGCTTTTCATACTGAATTTTCTGTAAAAGAATATCCATATTGTCATATTTTTCTTCCATTACAGTTTAATGGGCAATTGGTACAGGAGCATATATATTCTTGTTATGAAGTAACACTGCCTTATACTTCGTCTTAAAGAGTCTATCAAAAGTCGCCAATCAAAAGCTTTGTAAGAATTCTCTTCCTGCTGATTAATGAGACCCTCAATATTTACACAAAAACTAAACATAAATCTTTATACTTCATGAAAAACGTGCGGAATTCGGAGTCACGGTTTAGATACACAGAAACTGTAGTTTTAGGTTCTAGAAGAATTTTCTTTTTAAAGAATGAAGCCAAAAGCTCCAAACCATCTTTTGGTAAACCTAAATCTCTGATAAGATTATTTAAACAAACTGGGACACCGATGATGAAGCCACAGATTTTTTCTCATTTATTGTAGACTCCGAACCTCTACTGTCATAGTCGTCACTTAAAAAATCGGATTCTTTATCCAATTCTTCGAATTCGTTACCTTCGGTGACTTGCTTAGCATTAGATTGAAGATAAGCTTGATCAACATTGATGGAAGGTGATTGTGATTCAGCATTTGTATATACAATTTTGTTTTTACTTTTGATGTTAATACCTTTATTATCATTTAAGCAGAAAAAACATTCTTCTGCGCTGCTAAGAACTCTTTAAATCGCTGGAGTAATGAATTTAATGTTGTATTTATTCCCTTCCGTCTTCCGCCGGTACAACATCTTTTTGCATGCGTTACAAATCATATGCAAAACCCAACTACTTTGTTGATCAATCTTTAACTTAAAAATTTCTTCATACAAGTTGCAAATATCTTCGTTTCTCGGTTGTTGCAACGATTTTACCTCATATTTTGAACAAATATAACAGAAATTGTCATGATTCGTACGACAATTATGTAATGGTGAATCCTGAGGTAAGTTTCTTGTAGCATTAAATTCCATATTAGCCAAGTCACCAACTAATGTGGAGCTGCGGTCGCTTTATGACGACGCCGGAGGGCCCGCTTTCTCGCCCTGACCAGCTGCCGATACTTAGGATCCGACTCTGTGCATCATAAAACGCTTACGTGCGCCTGTCATGACGGCATGGAAGCCGTAATCCAGGGACTTCGCCGGATTACGGGCTTACTCCGTTGCCCACTGTCACCATGAGGAAGTGCCTTGGATGCAGACACACGTAAAAAGGATTTATGGGACAGATAATATTTGTGAATTGCTTTAGAAAATGTATGCACACAAGTAAAACAATAGGGGTGCAAGCTTTTTTGACCTCATATTTGGACTCAGCGACCCCAAAGCGTATAGCATGCATAGTCTGACTGTTAGACTCGACAAAGAACTTTTTTTTTGTAAAATACGATATTCGAGATTATGTCAAAACTCAGACGTGCAGAAGTATTTTTGACCTCAGATTTCGATTCAGCGACCCCAAAAACATATGGTATGCATAGTCTGACCGTCAGACTCGAAAAAAAAATTTTGTGTGGCGGTGTAATTATTAAAATAATTTATCTTATAAATATAAATAATTGGAAATTTAGCAAGCAGAGCGCGCAGGTAAGCGAATATACATATGGAATATACATCCCAAAAAAAAGGACAGGTATTATCTATTACACAGGTAGCAGAGGAATTAAAAATGATAAAATCTATAAAGCTACGAATTATCAAAAATTAATAGACAGGATTCCATAATAGTCAGACAAAAAATGTAGATTATGAATAAGTTCATAAAATAATAAGAAAAAAAAGAGAGAGTAAAGGTATAATAAACGATCAATACAAAATGCATAAATAGAATAATGAGAGATAAAAAAATATAACAAACCTATGAAAGCTAAGAGGAGTAGCAAAAAGAAAAATTTAAATAAGTTTGAAAGAGCTATTTAAAAATTAAAACAGGAAAACAGGAGGGATAGTAATAAGAAAAGATGCATGAAAAAAAAATTTTAATAATTAGTCAAGAGATAACAATGATACATTGTTATACATTGTTATACGGAAAACGAACATTAAGGAGGCTCAACACACCATATATAGTCAACAATGTATATAGGTATAGTCATAAGCATAGCCATATATATAGCGCGCGTTTTGCAGACGACGCTCTAACCTGATAACCTTTACTTTTCCTATTGTGTCTATACTTCAGATGAAAATATCTAAATAAAATCCGCAGCAACCTATATATTTCTTATGTTTAATTGAAAGAGTGATAGCTAAACTACATGACTTTGAGAGAGTTATGATGAGATTTCCGGTGAAAAAAGTGCCGTCTACATAAAGAGGCTATGTATAAGACGCTCACTTGTAACGCGTTTTACTACAAATTTTCCGCAGCAACCTATGCTGAAATTTTGCACAGAGGTAAAAAACATACTTATTGAGCATGGATTTCAATTTCATCCATTTCACAAATACTTCGACAGGTGTGTTGAGCCTCCTTAAGAAATTTTCGTTTTATTATATACTTGTATTCTTTGTTTTCAATTTAAATGAGTAAACTAAGTACGCTATGGCTTCTACCGCAAAGAGCATACTCTTGCAAGCGCAATGCTGCTTCCATGGGACCTAAATAACATGCATCCATATACGATTTTATTTCATCGTACACTTCGATTTTAAATTAAAATTTTTTTTTTTACTTTACAAAATGATTTATCGTTTCCTTTATGAATATATATATACTAGTGGGGCTTTGCCCTCTGCGCGCTCCGCGTGCCAACCCCCATATTTTTATATTCTTTTTCCCATGTCTGAATAATAAAAAAAATTTATTTTTCAATACATAATATGCGTACAAACATAGATAACTAGAGCGATCTCATAAAAACTTGCTAAAATTTCAAATAAATATAGTCAATGTATGAAATGAGTTTACTGATTTCTTAAATAATTGTTAATTATCTAATACTGATATTGACTTTAATTGATATTTAACGTTATTATCGATTCATATGTATACGTTTACAGTATTTTTGCAATCATTCTGATTATAGAAACATATATGAGCCTTTTTCTGTTATTTTCAGTTATTTTAGAATTAATTATGTCTATAAGATTATAGTAAGATATCTTGTTGAAATTCTCTCATGATATTTGTAGATGTAAATTGTTTATTTTATTATTTATTCATTTTATACATAGATTTCAATATACTTTTCCATTTTTCTTGTTTTTTTCATAACTATCAAAAATTCTCATACTCTTATATTAGTACAAATATTATTCTTAATAAAGTTACTTATGTAATTGATTGAACATACAACAACGTGTTAGAATTTTTTTAAATATTTACATAATATTATAATTTATAACGCATTAAATATTTTTGTTCATCTAATACTTACTGTTCTGCCTTATTTACCTACATAAATACATTATATTTTCAAATGAATTATCTTTCCTCTGTATATCTCTCCATCATCTTTTAATCCTATATTATTGACTAATATTATTATTTATTCATCTGTTTTTTTTCCTCTTTGCACAGCAATGTGGTATTTATATATTTTGTTCTAAATATCATAATATGTGAAAATGTAATTGTTTACATTATTTTTTATTTATGTCATATATAGATTTTTATAAACTTCTGCATTTACTTTGTTTTTTTCATAACTATTCGAAATTCTTATCCTTTTATATTAGTACTTACATTATTTTTAATAAGGTCACTTATGTAATTGAATAAACATACAACAACGTGTTATAATTTCTTATTATATTTATATAATATTATAATTTATAACGCATAACCTATTTCTGAACTTCTAATCTTTACTGTCGTGCCTAATTTACCTACATAAATATCGTACATTCTCACATAAAGCATCTTCCTCCAGCATATCTCTCCATTATCTTTTGATCCTATATTATTGACTGATATTATTATTTCATTTGTTTTTTCTTTCCTCTTTGCACATCAATGTGGTGTTCATATATTTTTTTCTTTCATGGCACATCCTACAGTCTATCACTCAAAAACTTCTAAACTTACCTATATCTTTTTTTTTGCTTTATTGTTTTCTTTGCTTTTTTCTTTTTTTTAACATTTTACGTTGTCTATTACTACATAGTTTTATTGTATTTTGTGATTGACAAAAGTTCTTTTTTCTATTGTAAAATTATCTTTGATTATGTCAAGTTTATTTTCCTTTGTTTTTCTTTTTTATAAATCCTATCGTTTTCCAATCCCCTACTTTTTTATTCATAACTTTTACTTTGTTGCCTACTTCGTATGATTTTTATTAATTAACTTGTCCATTTTTGTTATGTTTAAAAAGTAGATTTAATCCTGTTTTCTTATGCCTACTTCCAGACTAACCCTTGCCGTCTCTACTTCTTATATACATCCTGGTATATTTGAATTTGAACCTAAAATGATATTTGTAAGACAAAATTCATTTTATCCTCTCTTTCTCTCCTTTTTCCTTCCTAAATCCATGGCTACCTTGCCCACCTCCAGCTTTCGTGTGTATTCTTTTGTCTTTGCATCCAAACTTAATGTCATACTTTGAATCTGCCTTTTATTCTTTTCACATATTTTTATTCTGTTTTATAGGCAAGTCTCAGCCACGCATGTGCAATATAATTTAATTATTTAGTGTATAAAGAATAATATTTAATTAAAACTTACTACATTAGCTCTTTTTCTTAAGCCTTAAACTGCTTTTATTGCCTTTTGCACCATACCTCTGGTTTTTTCTGTGTGCCCGTATAATTTTTTGTTATGAACCACACTCCTGGGTCCATCGGTCCATGTCTACGTTCAAAACTTATAATGCCTTTGATTTAAATTGGACACAAATCTGTTTTTAACCTTTTTTATTCATAAAAATGAAGGATTTTTTTTGTGCTTACTTCCAGTATATTTTTTGTACGATATTGATCGAAGTATTTCTGTATGGTCTTTTTGTCTTTAAATTGATGGGCATCTAAGATAACATTACCAGATAATTAACGACAGTAAATTTTAAGTTTGCCGACTGTTACAACTGTATACGTATCATATTTGAATCGACATTAAATAGACCTATATGAGTATTTGTCTGCATATTCCATTTATTTGTACGGGACATTTCAAGTAAACAGAAACAAAATTTTTTTAAACTTTACTCTTTTGGAATAGGGAGTGCTTCAAAACAAAACTTTACTGGAATTTCTCTGATTTTTCTACTCACTGTATGGGAGTCTGAGATAGTTCAAAAACTTATATCATTTAAGATCCGCTTCCGTATTAATTTTGTAGCAGACCGTAGATCTTGTAAAGTGGATATAGTGCATACAGTGCATGCTCACAGAGTACGAAATGATCACCCGACAGGTTTTAAAAATCTACGTCTTACCTTAATAATGTCAGCTCCTAGTCACGAGTAGAAAATATCTCAAGATATTTAACATGGATATCAATGTAAAATTCTACGTGAATTTTTTCCCACTATTAATATCTACATAGATTTCAACATGAAAATCCAACTTGATCCAGGTGGAATCTATTTCAATTCACGGGGACTTGGACTTCAACGTGTAAATCCATAGATAAATTTTCAAGAAGGTTTAAAGCTTGAGTTTGATATCCAATTAGGATAAGTTGCTTTGACAATTATTTGTTAAATAATTGATGACAAAATAGCCATCGACTGTTTTCGTACTGATATTTAAGATCAGCAGCTTTTCAAACAATAAAAACAATTGGAATATCGTGAATAAGTCGAGAAAATCATTTATGTAACTGACTTTGAAGCAATAAAAAAAAAACTCAAAATGGGGTTTTAAAGGTTTTTATTATAGGGTTATTGGGTTTTAAGGGCTCTGGTTCAATATGCGATTCAGGTAACTGTCCATTCTTTGCTAAACTATGGAACGGCCTCTTCCTCTTCTGAATAGGGAAATACTCGCTCCTCATTGGTGGGAGTTTTGTCGTTTGAAAGAAGTATCCATGACCTCTAAAGCCTACCCCAGTTTTAAATTCTATTAAATGTAAAGATAAAAAGAAATCAGATTGAATAAACTGCTTACAATGACTTAAATAAGCAAGAAATAGAAACGCGTAGACTATCGTTCCATTGCAGTGCATTTTGTTGTTAAAATAACATATTTAAGAACATAGTATTTTAACTGCTTATTTTGGGAAAGGTTTTAGTTCCTTCTTTAGCCAGTACCACGGTCCACGATGCGCTAGGAGTCACGTCATGTCACGTGTCGAATTAAATATGTAAATTTTGCATGCATGATAAATATACATAATGAAACCGACATAAAATAACTATATCTACGTCAGATTTCGTATTATAATTATTGTGAGAATTCTTGGTAAGACGTTATAATCAGCAGGTCTATGACTGATTGCACTTTAAATAGATACTTATTTTATGTTCTTATAAATCTATACGTACTATTTTTTATTTATTAAAAACACTATATTTAAGAACGGTTATTTTTAATTTTGGAAATCGATTAGCAAGTTTTTAGTCAAAAGCTCTTGAACAGATACAAACCTTTTTAATGTATTACGAATACTTTGTTCTCTATTTAAAATCGCCATTTTATTGTTGAAATAAAGACAATATGTTAACTCTTAAATTACTATGAGATCCCTCTATAATAATTTGTATATCGATTTGAATTTTCCGAAAAATTGTATCAGCCATCTGGAATCTGTCACTTACAAATTTAAAATCTGACGTCAGATTCGTATTTAGCACCCTCAAAAATCTCTTGTGAACAGTGCTTTGAGATTATTTTAACAATTTAAAAATTTAAATCTGCCATATTGGATCAGTCATTTCGAATTTCGGAAATCCGGCAGCATATTTATATTCAGCACCCTCAAATACCTCTTCTCAAGGAATTTTTTGTTTAATACGCGAATTTTCTTTAATTTTCAAATTTTTTAAAAATATTTTTCCTGCCAGATTGGATCCGCCATTTTTAATTTTGATAATCTTATAGTAGACTAGTTTTTAGTGACCTGAAAAACCATGGTATACCCCTTTTCATTAGGATAAATTAAGGAACGCAAGTGAAACTGTAAGTTTTTGTTCATGATTCGACGATCATCCCCTATTTAGGGGTTGCTCTCACCCCTTTAAACATTTAATTTGTAAAACAAAACATTCTTCTCATGATCTGCGATCGTTTACCTACAAGCTCAACAAAGGAATATCTTAATTGGTCAACTACAACAGGAGATATTTTATTTATTGACACATTTCACCGTTTTGGATCATAGTGGGACGTTTCATCAGCTTGGTTTGCTGACCATTATGTATGATCTCACGATTCGTGAGACCGAATGTTGTATCTGTACGATGAGATCAGCAAACGAAGCGGACAAAACGTTGTAACGGTACATCTGTCGTCGCTCTTTTTTTTTCTGGGTTCTTTCATAGTCAACACATGAAGAGCAACAACGAGAACTCGTTAAACAAATCTATTGGACTTACATTAAACTTTAAAATTTATTTTGCTTTAAATTTTATTTTCTAGTATTATCGCTCACGTACATTAAGTATTAATTTCGAAAAATTATTTTTATAATATAATTTATATTTAATACATTTAATCAGCTCGGAAACAGCCTGGCAGGTTTTCTAAACTACCATAATTCGAAGCAAGTCCATCGAAATCACGCTTATTTTAACAAGACTGTTTAACCATTTTAATTATATCTTATCGCCTAACATAAGTTGTATCTTTTATGTAGTAAGCATTAGGCCATTATGATGTGATATAATTTAAAAAAAAAAATTAATAAATCGTTGCAAATATCATGGCCATTGTTTTTGAATTGCACGATAAAAAAATGCTAACTAATGAAATAAATAGTCTTTCATTGTTCTTTTCTTAATAACAAAGAAACTTTGCCTCAATCAATTTTGTTCTATAAGATGACGATTTACTTATAACCTTTTTAGTTTTTCGAAATTAATATTTTAGCTTCCAACTTAATATATACAAGATTTTGCATTTATTCTCTATCTTTATTTCTTGTGACACAGTGTTTGACGTATCACAGGACTTCTTAAAATACATGGCTAATACCGAGGGTCTCTTAGCTCATTTGCAGTATCAGCGTGACTTGCTATATGTTGCATATTTTAATGTAACAGTTTATGCAATATACATAGTACTAAAACACATAGTGTGGCTCCTATATATTTCCTGCTGGCCCTATTATCCTGCATTTCCGACTGTACTGCTACTATATACGGCTAAACGACATACATTACGTTGTTATATAGTACACAGACGTCATCGGCACACCTAGCAAGGCAAGCACGAAGGAACAATTTTTGGAGTACACGTACAGTTGAGCACACGCATACATACGCTATCTGCCGCCTGCTGGTGTACTCAAATCTGTCCTCATAGTGTACCCAAGCAATAGGCAGAAATTGACGATGTTGGCTCCTGCCAGGCCAGTGCCAGTGTGACCTGTGCGACGCTGCACTGGCAGACCCTTGCTAGCCGCGTAGCTGATGAAATCAGCTTATACTCCTGCTAGCGGTCTGACCGAGCACCGAGCAGACACTCTGCAAGCTGACGTAGTGCAACGACCTGTGCTATCGTCATCTAAGAGGCCCGGCCATCCTTGTGTCTGAGAAACCAGGTAGAGCTTCTCACCGGTCCTCGGCAATAGCCCGGGCGAAATTAAATTGCAGTGTGGTGTGTCGTATAAGTTCAGGAGTCATACCCTATTACCCTACTTCCTGCAGATATCCGAGAGCGACGTGTGTGCAACACGTGTTCACGAGTAACAAGAAACCCGTCATTTTTGCAAGTCACGCGCAGAAAGTACGTCACCCACGTGGTGTGCTAAGTCATATTAAATCGTTGTGTCCTAGTACACTTTATCATAATTAAATTTACATAACATTTAACTTAAATGTTGTTGGCTCAGTGCGGTAGTGAATGTACAGGAGTGCGTCGGCAGCAAGTCCTGCTTTGTACAGGGTAAATAAAGTGTTAGAAAATACAAGCAGTGAAATTGAGCAAATAGGCTGTTGCCACATTATATTTTGCTGCTGCCCACACTCCTCTTCCTGCACTACCGTGAATTTTCCCCGTTCTTCCACTTTCTCCCCTTTCCCCGCTATCGTTAAAATCCCCGGCGACAGCGTGATATGCTATTCGCTGTAAGAATAAGCCTAAAGGGGATAAACCGATATGCGCCAGCACCCATGGTAGAGATTCGGTGAATCACGGGTGGACGCAAGTAAATAGGTAACGACAGCATAATTCGAATTAACAAATATAATAGATTTTGAGCCACGATAAACTTGCGCTGTAATTAAGAGAAAAATTATAACTCTTCAGCTCTGTGAAAAACAGCTAGCAAGTTGAGCTTGTTTTCCTGTAAATTGAGAATTAGAGGCTAGAAAACCGAAAAGCGCGTTAATATCTGTCAGTATTTTTGTATATAGGCGTTGTACTAGCATACATAAAGCGCGAAAGTTGTAGCTTATCGAAATATGCATACGTTCGTCTTTATACAGTGTGGATTGGTGCAGGCATTTTGATATTCTGTTTGTTCAAAGTACAAGGTATTTATAAAATTGTATGCCGTAGCATGGCACGTACTCAGTCCCTTGAAGCAGACGCCGCACAGTGGTCCAGAAAGCCCAAAAAACGGCCAAAATTCTTGCTTCCCACGTATTTTCACTTCATCCATCTGGTTTTGGGCTTATTTTGTTCCTAGGATCATAGGCTACAAGGATCCGATTCCCTCGGAGCTGTAAAAATTTGTTATATATATGTATATAAG
>JAPYYV010001718.1:0-30880 GCA_030522625.1 Copidosoma aretas
AAAAAAAAAGAAAAAAAGAGAACAAAAAAAAAAAAAAAAAAAAAAAAAATCATCACATATTTGGTCACATTTATTCCAAGAAAAAGGTAAGGAGAAAAGAAAAGTTTTACGTACCGAGTCGTGGGTTGGGCATCGAACAGGCACCAGCAAGGTGGCACCCTCAACCACCACTAGCGTGACACCGCGGGGCCGCCCGATTGATGGGACCTGCCGACAGACGAACACGTCCTCGATCTAGAAGAAAATAATATAAAAGGCAGGAATTAGAAGAAAGGAAAAGAAGTAAGTAGAGAAAGGAGTTTGATTAAAACTTATGTGATGGCACCTCGGCGAGCTACAAGCTAGGCCCTCCCGCAGGGTGGCCTCCAGAAGCACGCCACAGCGGCTCCCGTCAGGCGCGGAGAACTTGCTCTCCCGCACACTATCAAAGTTAAGCCTCGGAAAGGTAGACAAGCTGGCAAAGAACTTATTAACGTGAGCGGTCGACATTGTCGAAAGATACGAATGTGGTATGACAAAAAAAATAGAACACGACGAACACTACAATACAGGAGGAGCCGAAGAACGGTCGGTTTGAATAGAGAAAATGAAAATACGAAAAAATGTTTTTCACTGAATAACAACCGAACGGACACCATAACACAAAAGGCTCGGAGAGAATCGAAGAAGCACTCGAAGAGACTGAGGGGCGCGAGCAAAGTCAAAAATGGCACTGACAAAATGATGACGCCGAAAAGGGAGAAAGCCCAAGAATACCCCCATAACATCCCTTCCCTGTACCTTATTGTGTCGTAGAAGAAAAAAAAAAGGGAGGAAAAGACGGGAGCTAGCGAAGGAAAGAAACACATGGGGAAATGCTTGAAATTCGAAGCTAAATACTGAGCCTTAATATTGGCCAAACTAAAACTTATTTACCTTTATGTTCGTCCCTACCAGACCGGGCTCAATGGAAAGCATCGGAGTCACGCCGAATTCCTAGAAGGGCACCGCGAGCGCACTCGGGCGCAGGTACGGCAAACCGCTGTAAATCGAGTAGCATAAGCATGCCCATGAACCAAATTCTTAAAATGCAAGGAGATTAAAATTAATTACTGGCAAAAAAAGAAAAATTTGTATTTTCTAGGATACGTTTAAAGAAAGATCGAATGGTCAAATAAAAATAAACATCCAAGCACACGTAATGTAAGGAGAGAGCCACCCGCGCTACCTAACGCAATAAATAATTTTTTTTTTTTTTTTTTTTTTTTTTTTTTTTCTCTTTTCTTCTTGTTCTTTTCATCCCCCTACACCCCTTTCTCATCGTGGCGCAAAAGGAGTGGCTCGCACTAGATAACCCGTATAGGCAGGACAGGTAGGCGAGTATTTAAAAACTACAGCTGGGAGAAAATAGTCTCGCACTTGTCGCAGCGGTACATACGTAGGTAAATAAAAATTTGGGGCAGTCAGCAAGCGGGTTCTCGTTTGTAAAATGTTTTCCTTGCTAGTAAATAAATCGCGCGGGATAGGGTGACGTTACACGTAAAGTATAGCAGGAAAAATGTACAAGGGCAAGGGAACCACGGAAATAAAAAAATAAAAAAATTAAAAAAAGGTACTCACTCTATGTTTTAGGATAGGAGCCCTGCTGGTAACAGAGCAACCGGGAGAAGTGGAATTTATTGAGAGAAGTCCCAAAATACTAGTAGAAAATTTACGTCCAGTACAATCAGTAGCGTCAACCTGGAAGATAATATGATACGTGGATTGGAATCAATTGATCGAGAAATTAAATGCATTTCTGAGTGCAGGCAGGCAGGCAAAGTGGAAGTGCCGAGTAACGTTGAGAAAGGATGATAAATGCAAAATGCAAGTAGAGCAGGCCACAGAAAAAGCACTAAAGTTACGAGAAAGAGTGGAAGAGGCCTACAGAGCAGTGGTAGGTCGGAAAATTGGTGGTCAAATAGAAACAGCACAAGTACTTCAGGGACAGGCAACAGAGGCAGAAGAGAAGAAAATACAGAAATTGGTAGAATCGAAACGGACTAACACAACTGATACAACTAAGCAACTAGCAGAACAATTGAGTGTTACAACGTTTGGTGATCATGAACAAGTACTTTAGAGCATAAAAAGATTCAAAGACAAAGCAGGAAAAAAACAGAGGAAGGGTTAAAAATAGTTACGGAATTCATAGGTGGATATGAGAGAGTATCAAAAAAGTTGTAGGAGTTTTAACAATTAACCAAAGAACTTGTAATGAGATTCGGAACAGCGACAGATATAATATACTTAATTAGTCAGGGCGTGTCACATCTACCAGAGGCAGCATTGAGGGCTATGGCCGAAGCAAGAGTGTTGTCGGCACAACTCAGACCGGATCTCAAGTTCCCAGGGGAAGAAAATAAAACAACAGAAGAGTAGGTTGGGGAAATCGCAGATGTAGCTACTTTAGCATTTATTAGAAAAATTATATACTACGTAGAGATACCATTGGTGACAAAATAAAATCTAGATCTCCTTAGAATATCACTGTTGCCAGCGGAACAAGTAGGGTTGAACTCTACGGACGTTGTAGCATATCTACAGCCAACATACGAACACATAGCAAGCAGCGCGAGCACGTAAAGATTTGCGCCGATACCGACAGAAGTAGTACAGCAATACAAGAGGCTGGGAAAAATACGCATATGTAAACAAATGGAACCAACACAAGAGGTAGAAGAAGACAACCCTTTCGAGATACGACTTGTATTGGGCGAAACGGTGAAAAAACCGGAAAAATGTCCAATTATACTGACCAAAGTAAGGGGCACATATTAGACACGCCTCCGTGCAAAGAATCAGCATGCATTAGTACTATGAAAGAGAAGAAGGTACATGTGCAGTGTGAACATACCGAGCATAAGACGTTTAAAGTCTCAAACTCAGGAGTAATAAATCTAGCAAAAGACTGCATAGCCCAAACATTCAAAACGAGATTGGACCCGGGCCAAGAAGAGGAAAAGAGTCAGATATTCAGGTTTAAAAACTCGAACTTAAACTTAAAAGGAATTATAGAAAAAATAAAGGGAGAAGGAGAAGGGAGACAACTAGAATTAATAGAAACAATAATTGAAAGGGATGGGTTACAGGAACTCGATAATCAGGAGCATGGGCTCAATAAACGTAGGAACAAAATTGGCGGATATAATCTAACGCATACGCGAAACACTGCAAACAAAAAAGGAATTTTCCGATTGGAAGGAGTACGCGTGGATGGTGGCGGAGATAGTGCTGGGCGCGGCAGCAGGGTCATTCGGAATTTTTAAATGGGCAGCCCCGGTAATACTAAAACTATCTAGAATGTTTATAGGTTGAGAAAACGGGAACAATACAGCAAGCAATGAGAATACAACGAGACCCACGGCACCACAACCAATCGTCATCCAGGTGCGAGCAAGTCATCCGATTGCAAATTTTTGGTAAATTTAGCGTATAAGGTCGTACAGGTGAGGTAGAGTAAAATATTTGAAAAACAAATTAGACGTAAATATAAAATAAATAATAATTTAAATGTAGTATTAGTAATAATTGTAATAAAGAAAATGTAAAAGGATACAAAAAAAGGAAAATAGGTAAAAATGCTAATAATGATAAGGAAAATATATGAAAATAAAGTTGAATGAAAGATAGCACTATACTGTCAAATATTAAATTGATTATTATAGAGAGAGAGGAGCGTAACAAGAAAAAAGTATGTCATACACAAAATACGCATGAGAAAAGTATAAGAGGGCGGAGCAATAAGTAAGTTGATGTAAAGAGAGTGGCGGTCCTCTTAGGAAGTGGAAGAATGAGTGTCAAATGACACAGACGATGCGAACAACATAATTTATCACAGCACACGGACATACACAGAGGTACGAGCTAGCAGCTACAGATGTCAGCGTCGCGTCGTCGAGGGCGCCGACGCACAGTGGGGGAAAACGCACTTTTTTCGTTTAAAAGTTTCTAGAGATAAAGGTAAATATCATTCATTAGGTGACCTATCCAGCAATAAAACTTAAAAGATAGATCACTAATCAGTGACCCCGAAGACCCCCGAGTAAAAAAGTTTTGGCTAGAATTGGGAAAAAATTTCAATTTTCGTCCACCATATTGGATCGGCCATCTTGGATTTGCAAATTTTAATAGCAGATTATTAGTCAGCGATCCCAAAAACCCCTGGGTGAAATTTTTTTCTGAGATTAAAAAAAAATTTCAATTTTCGCCCGCCATATTGGATCGGCCATTTTGAATTTGCAGATTTTCATAGCAGATCATTAATCAGCGACCCCAAAAACCCCCGAGTTACTATTTTTGCCAGGATTGGAGAACTTTTTGAATTTAGGTCCGCTATATTGAATATGCCATCTTGGATTCATTCTTTTTAAATATTTTAATAAATCATTTATATTAAAAATGTACTATGTCCGTGATATTCCGCAATTTTATTGCTGAATGGGTCACCTTATGAATGATATTTACGTTTAAAGCAGCAAGTATTACGATTTTTCGACTTTCGAGGTTAGGTAGAAGAAATTTGGGATTAAAAATTAGAATTCGGCTACCACAGATATCTAACAAATCATTTTACCTTTAAATTAAAAAAAATTCAGTAAAATCGGTACAAAATTGTGATCTCTAGAAACTTTTGAACGAAAAAAGTGCGTTTTCCCCAACAGTGTGACGTCGCGGACCTTGGACAAGTCATATACAATAGCGTAGCCATGTGTTTATGCACCTCCCTCTTTCGTGGGCCCATCACAGACTGGCAGCGGGAAAGAGGAGGTAGTTAGCTAGGAAGAAGAGAACAACGGAGTCTACAGCAGGCCAACAAAACGATAGGTACTCTTGCGGCGTGACTCTTCTCTTGGATCATTAACTAATAAACGGAGTATATTTAAGTCCTCGTATATTTTATTCCGTAAGCACCCCAAGGCCATCATAACCCACGTAACACTTCAAAGGTTTGAAACATTCTTTAGAAAAATTTTATTTTAGATAAAAATCAATTCGCTAGCAAGATTTAAGGTTACAGCTAATACGAAAATTCTCTTTGTCAGATCATAAACAATAAGGATCTATTGCGAAAATTAAAAAATTAAGTAATATAACCGATAAAAATATTCAATTGTCGCTGAATCAGTTGTTAAACGAAATTTATATTTACAAAAAATTACTAATCAGTTAAGTAAACAATTATATGCGTTTTAAACGATTATTTACGCTTTTTATTCCTAAATCCAGTTAACTTAAGCAGTTCCTAACCTTAAAATTTTAAAAGATTCTTTAGAAAAGGATAACTTTGATTAAAAACAATTAGCTAGCAAGTTTTCAGCTCACAGCGAATAAAAAACTTATCTTTGTAAGATCGTAAACAATAAGGATCTACTGAAAAAATTAAAAAATTAAGTAACACAACCAAGAAAAAAATTTAATTGTCGCTGAATCGGTAGTTAAACGAGATTGACATTTATAAAAACTTCCAAATCAGTCTAGTAATTAACTATATGCGTTTTTCACGATCATTTGCACATTTATTCCCTAAATTCAGTGAAACAAAATAGAACATGACCTTAAAATTTTGATACTTTCATGAGAAAAGGGTTAGTTTAGATAAAAATCGATGTGCTAGCTATTTTTGAGGTTACAGCGAAGAATAAAACATCATTCTCTTCAAAAGATCGAAAATAACAAGGATCTACTGTGGAAGTTTGAAAATTTAGTAATATAACCGATAAAAATATTAAGTTGTCGCTAAATCAGTTGTTAAACGAATTTGATATTTAAAAAAACATAGAAATCAATCTTGTACATAATTATATGTAGTTTTAACGACTATTTAGACTTTTGCTTTCTGAATGTATCAAATTTTAGAAGCAACCGACCACAAAATTTTGAAAATTTCTTTAGAATAGGGTTATTATAGATACAAATTGATTTACTAGCGAGTTTTAAGGTTACAGCGGAGAAAAAAATATTGTTCTCTTCGTAAGATTAAAAATAATAAGGATCTTCTGCAAAAATTTAAAAATTAAGTAACATATCCGAAAAAAAAATTTAACTGTCACTAAATCTGTTGTTAAACAAAATTAATATTTACAAAATCTTTTAAATACGTGTAGTCAATAACTGTTTGTGTTTTTACGATCATCTTCACTTTCATGTCCTATATTTAGCGAGCTTATATACAACCTGACCCTAAAATTTTAATACTTAATGGGAAAAGGGTTATTTAAGGTAAAAATCGATTTGCAAGCGAGTTTTTATATCGCAAGGAAGAGAAATATAGTTTTCTTTGTAAGATTATTAACGACAAGGATCCATTGCGGGAATTTAAAGATTAAAAAACGTTACGTAGAAAAAATTTAATTGTCGCTGAAGAAGTTGTTCATCGGAATTGATATTTAAAAAAACTTAGAAAACCATCTGACAAATGATTTAATGCATTTCCTATGATCATGATTATTCTTTCTTATTGAATTTTCTAAACTTTGAATGAACCTTACCTAATAATTGTGAAACTTTCTTTAGAATAAGTTTGGAATAATATGTTATTTTGGATAAAAATCTTTTTGCTGGCAAGTATTATGGGAATAGCAAGAAAAAAATTTAGCTATTTTTGTGAAATTATAAATAATAAGAATATACTGCGATTATTTGAAAATTAAGTAACATATTCTATAGAAATATTCAATTTTCGCTGCAAAAGTTCTTAAACGAACCTAATATTTACAAAACATACATATCAGTCTAGTTCATAATTATATGCCGTTTAAACGATGATAAACACTTTTGCTTTCTATATTTAGTAAACTTTAGAAGTACCCTATCTCAAAATTTTTATACTATATTTCAAAAAGCGTTATTTATGGTAAAAATCGGCACGCTAGCAAATTTTGAGGTAACAGCAAAAAAAAATAGTTTTTTTTGTACGATTATCAACGATAAGGGTCTACTGTGAAAATGGTACAATTAAGTAACGTAACCTAGAAAAAATTTCAGCGGCCGCTAGATCGGTTTTTAAACGAAATTGATGTGTACAAAAACTTACAAATAAGTCAAGTAAATAAATATATGCGTTATTAACAATCATTTACACCTTTGCTTCCTAAATCCAGTAAACTTAAGCAGTTCCTAACCTTAAAATTATAAAATTTTCTTGAGAAAAGGGTTATATAAGATGAAAATCGATTTGCTAGCAAATTTAAAGGATATAGCAAAAAAAAATAGTTATTTTCTTGAGACCATGTACAATAAAGATCTACTGTGAAAAAAAACAGTTATATCCTAGAAAAAAATTTGATTGTGGTTAAATCGGTTGTTAAACAAATTTAATATTTATAAAAACTTACAAATCAGTCTAGTAAATGATCAGATAAGTTTTTAACGATTAGGGGGAGAGGCGGGTCTGGCTAGCACCCTAACTTTAATCAGCTCCAATATATGTAAATTAAAACTCTTTGACTTTATTCAAAAAGTTTGACAGTGAGGAAGTCAATGAAAAATTAACACTACCATCAAAATATTATTATTGATTGCCTGTTTTTGTTTAATTCGCAAAAACTAAAAGCAAAAAAAAACTGCTGGTTGTGCTCCACTATGGGGCACAGCTTGGCACGGGTATGGGCAGATCGGGCATAGTGAGATAAATGAGAGAATAGCACAAGTCTATTTGATTGTATATAGGTAAAGTATACTGGAAAATGTTGTGATTAATACAATCTAAATAATAATACAGTCAGATAATTTTTTTTATTAAACATAGTATCGTACTCTTTTATTATTAATCAAATTTTTCACCATAAATTCAATCTATTATTTGATTTTAACGATAAATTCGCATTTATACAGATTACAATCTTGAATAATACATTTTTTCGATAAAATGTTTTAATAAATGAAAAACATCACTTAAAGCTTATTTCCTACTCAAGATGCTTAAATATTATTCAGTTCACTTTTAGTTATGATTATTAAAATATTTTATACGAAAAATCTTTGGTAACTGGAATGTTCAAGATTCTGACTATCAAACAGTTCGCCGACGCAACGCTGTGTAAGCCAGTCTTGCCCCACCTTACGTGCCAGTAGTGCCCCACAAGCGGTATTTTTTAATAATCATTATGACTTTTTTTTTCAACTTGAAATAATTTAAAAAAAAGGGGAGTTAAAGTTCAAAAGCATATCTTGAGAATATATTTGATTTCATGGCTCTAAATAGTATCCTTTTTGTTTAAATAAAGATTAGGATTTCTAAAATAGCTACTTTTTTTGTCTGGGAATACATACTCCTCTCTAATAAATTCTATTATCTTATATTACCTTATATTGAATAGGAAGAGCATTAAATGATTTTAATTAAAAAAAAAATAAAAAATATTTTAAAATATATAGTTTTTTTAGAAAAAACTGGGGTGCCAAATCTACCCGCCCTACAAGCAATACCCACCTCTCCCCTATTTACATTTTCGCCTCTTAAATTTAGTAAACTTAAGTAGTATCTAACATCGAAATTTTAAAACATTCTTTAAAAAAGGGTTATATTAGATAAAAATCGATTTGCTAGCGAGTTTTAAGGTTACAGCGAAGAAAAAAATACGGTTTTCTATGTAAAATTAAAAAAAAAGGATCCACTGCGGAAATTCCAAAATTAAATAACGTAACCTAGAAAAAAATTCAATTAATGCTTAATCGGTTGTTAAACGAAATTGATACTTATAAAAACTCACAAAGCAGTCTAGAATATGATAATTTGTAGTTAAAATGATCATTAACACTTCTGGTCTCTAAATTCGGTGAACTTTAGTCGCACCTATCCTCAAAATTTTGATACATTTTTATAAAAAGAGTTATTTAAGTTAAAAATCAATCGCGAGCGAGATTGAAGGTTACAGCGAGAAAAAAACATAGTTCTCTATACACGATTATTAAATATAAGGATCGACTGCGGAATTGATAAAATAAAGTAACGTAACCTAGAACAATTCAATTGTCGCTAAGTCGGTTGTAAAAGAAATTTCACATGTACAAATACTTACAAATCAGTCTGGTAAATAATTATATGCATTCCTAACGACAAATTTAGTGAACCAAAATAGAACCTAACCTTAAAATTTTAATTCTTTTTAAAGAAAAGGGTTATTTAAGTTGAAGATTGATTTGCCAGCTAGTTTGTGGTTACAGCGAAAAAAAATAACATTTTCTTTGTAAGATTATGAAGAATAAGGATCCACAGCGGAAATTCGAGAATAAAATAACATTGCGTAGAAAAATATTCAATAGTCTCTGCCTCAGTTGTTAAACGAAGTTGATGTTTACAAAAAATTTCAAAACGATCTGATGAATAATTATATGCATTTCCTATGATCATGTTCATTCTTCCTTATGAAATTCCCTGCAGTTAAAATGTATCTTACCTCAAAATTTTGGAGATTTCATTAGAAAAGGGCTATTTTGGATTACAAGCTTTTTGCTAGCAAGTTTTGAGGAAATAGTAAAAACAAAAATATAATTTTTTTTGTTAGATTATAAAGGATCAAAATTAGCTGCAAAAACTTGAAAATTAAGTAACATCACCTCAAAAAAAGTTCAATTGTCGCTGAATCGGTTGATTCACGAAATTGATATTAACAAAAACTTTTAAAATTAGTCCAGTAAATAATTATATGCGTTTTCAACGATCATTAAAACTTTTGCTCCCTAAATCTAGTAATATTAAGCAGTTCCTAACCTCAAAGTTTTGAAATTTTCTTCAAAAGAGGGTTTTCAAAATAAAAATCGATTTGCTAGCGAGTTTTAAGGTTACAGCGAATAGAAAAGTCCTTTTTGTTAGATCATTAACAATAAGGATTTATTGCGACATGTTAAATAATTAAGTAACATAACCTTGGAGAAAGTCCAGTTTTCTCTAAATCGTTTGTAATACTAAATTGATTTTTACAAAAACTTACAAATCAGTTTGTTAAATAATTATAGGTTTTTTATTGATGAATTACACTTTTGCATTCTAATATAAGTAAATCTAAGAAGGATTAAACATCGAAATTTTAACACATTCTAGAGAAAAGGGTTATTAAAGATAACAAACGATTTGCTAGCGAGTTGCAAGGTTGCAGCAAAGATAAATAAATTGTTTTTTTCGTAAGATCATAAACAATAAGCATTTACTGCAAAAATATGAAAATGAAGTTATATAACCTAGAAAATAATGTATTTGTCGCCAAATCAGTTGTTAAACGAAATCAATACTTTCATAAACATACCAGCAATCTTGTACATAATTATATGAGTTTTCGACGATCATTTACATTTTTGCTTCCTAAATCAAGTAAACTCAAGCAGTACCGAACCTCAATGTTCTAAAACTTTCTTTAATAAAGGGTAATTTTAGATAAAAATCGATTTGCTTGCGAGTTCTAAGATTACAGCAAATAGAACAGGTTCTACTTGTTAGATTATAAACAATAAAGATCTAGTGAGAAAATTTTAAATTTAAGAACCATAATCTCGAAAAAATTTCAATTGTCGCTAAATCGGTTGTTTTACGAAACTTATATTTACAAAAACTTACGAATCCATCTGATAAATAATCAAATAAATTTCCTATGATTCTGTTCATTCTATCTTATTAAATATCCTAAACTTTAAATGTACCTTACCATAAAATTTCTAAACATTTTATAGAAATGAGTTATTTTAGATAAAAATGGTGAGATTATAAATAATAAGAATCGTCTGCAATAGTTTAAAAATTAAGAAATATATTCTATAAAAATATTTAATTGTCGCTGCATAGGTTCTTAAACGAACTTGATATTCACAAAAACATACATATCATCTATACTTTTGCTTTCTAAATTTAGTGAACTTTAGAAGTATCTAACCTTAAAATTTTTATACTTTCTTTAGAACAGGGTTATTTAAGGTAATTATCGACACGCTAGCAAGTTTTAAGGTTACAGCGAGAAAAAACATTGTTTCCTTTGTACGGTCATGAACGATAAGGATCCGATAACAAAGAAAAAATTCAATCTCCTCTAATTCAGATGTTAAAGGAAATTAATGTGTATAAAAAATATCAAATAATTCTAATAAATAAATGTATGCGTTATCAACGATCATTTACATCTTTGCTCCCTAAATCCAGTAATCTTAAGCAGTTTCTAGCCTTAATATTTTGAAATTTTCTTTTAAAAGGGTTATAAAAGATAATATTCGATTTGCTAGCGAATTAAAAGGATATGGCAAGAAAAACATAGTTCTCTTTTTAAAATCATGTACAATAAAGATGTACTAAAGAAATTTAAAAAAAAGTAATACATCCTAGAATCAAATTCGATTGTCGTTAAATCGGTTGTTAAACAAATTTAATATTTATGAAAACTTACAAATCAGTCTAGTAAATAGTTATATAAGTTTTTAACGATTATTTACACTTTTGCATCCTAAATTCAGTGAACTTAAAAAGTCTCTAACATCAAAATTTAAAAATTTTCTTGAAAAACGGGTTATTTTTAATAAAAATCGATTTGCCAGCGGGTTTTAAAGTTACAGCAAAGAAAAAAGTTTAGTGTTAAATTAAGTATCTTTCAAAAAGTTCTTCAAAAAAGGGTTATTGGAAAAGGGTTAAGAAAAATGTTAAGGTAAGGAACTGCTTAAGTTTACTGGATTTAGAAAGCAAAAGTGTAAATGATCGTTAATACCGCATAAAATTAAGTACTAGATTAATTTGTAAGTTTTTTGAAATATTAAATTTGTTTAACAACCTATTCAGTAACATTTGAATTTTTTTCTAGGATATGCTGTTTTAATTGCATATTTCCGCGGGACAATATTATTGATTATGATCTAAGGAAGAGAACTATATTTTGATATTTGCTGTAACCTTAAAACACGCTAAGAATTAGATTTTCATCCAAAATAACAGTCTCTTAAGAAAATTTTAAAATTTTTATCTCAGGTGCTTCTGAAGTTCACAACATTTATATTATAAATCGCGGGACATATATGGAAAGAACAAAACATATTGGGATTGCACTCGCTTACGAAAGAAAGAGTGCCGTGCTCGGGCTATTACTTCTCTTGCGCAAAATGATGAAACACCAGAAGTCTTTAAGGGTCGGCAACATGTGCCTCATAGCTATCCACCAGACCCAAATGAATATGAGGCGGAAATCATAAAATATCGCACTACATAAGAAGCTGAAAACCACCCAGACCGCCCTTCGTCATGCATCGTTCAAGACCAGCTTCAAAATCTCTCACACCGCGCTCTCGCTTGCTTGCCGGAGCGCAAAAATATTAAAAGAACTATTCGCAAGGCACAGCACCGACTACTACCTTCAAATCTAAAAACTTTAAATGAATTACAAGACTCGCCTGCTACGTTCAAGAATACTGTCACTGGAGAAACATTTTTAAGCTACGGTTCGCGAGACGATGATAATCACGATGGTGGAAGAATTTTGGTATTTGTAACCAAACGCAATTTATAATTATTAGCGGAATCGAACATTTGGTTTGTTGACGGAACCTTTAGGGTAATTTGCACCACGATTTCACGCTTACTATTCGCCCTCCACAGTATTGTTTTTTAAATTCACGACTTCTATTGTAGGATTGACCAACAATCTTCACTCAGCTTTTCACTGTCCACGGTCTCGCGAAAAGGAATTCTAATTTTGCTGCTCTACCTCTCGTCTATGCTTTACTCACGTCGAAAGAAACAGCACAATATGCAGCAGTCTTACGTGCCATACAATCTGCAGCTCGCAAGTATCGTATTATTGGGTGTTCACCTTGGAAGATCATGGCTGACTTTGAAAGAGCGATTCTTACTGCTCGTTATGAAGTTTTAAAGGGCGTCGCTCTCAGCTGCTCTTTCTTTCATTTGGGCCAGTCCCTTTATCGACGAATACAGGAAGAAAGTTTGCAGCAAGCATATCAAGATCCTAAAGATAAAGATGTGAGAAATACTGCACACATGTTGTTAGCTTTGTCGTTTGTTCCAATACCTGATGTGCCAGCCATTTTCCGAAAGCTCCGCGAAACTGCTGACGAAGCTCTTCTTCCCGTTTTTCAATACTTTGAGGTAGACTACATTGGCATACCTGCCCGTAGAAGAAGAACTGCAGTTCCTGCTAAATATCCTCCATTACTATGGAACCAACGTGAAGCGGCTCTTGCAAACATAAAACGAATAATCTAAGCAAAGGCTGGCACAATCGCTTCAGTCTACTAGTGGGAAAACATCACCATGATCTATACACACTGATGATTAAAATTCAAAAGGAACAGGCAGATTCTGAAATTGCCGTTACAGAGGTATGTCTAGGTCGTAAGGCTAGAACTGCACCAAAGAAAAAAAAGGTGGAATACAAGCTGAAGATTGAAAATATTGCTAGTAACTACGACGATTACAAACAAAATCGAAAAGGATCGGAGTTTCTTGAAATGATCGAAAGTAATATTAAATTGTAAATGAAAAATGTTTCGATTATTCGTGAATAAAGCTATTCCTGATAAAGGTATTCGTGATATTGTTATTTGTGACGCAGGTTTTCCTGAAAAAAACCATTCTTGAAACAGGACATTTGTGAAAATGCATTCGTGAAATAAGACGGTAACCCTTTAGTAGTACTCAACATCAAAATTTTGTAACTTTTTTGGGGAAAAGGTTATTTACGATAAAAATCAATTCGCTAGTAAGTTTTGAGGTTAGAGCAAAAAAAAAAATTTTTTTCTTAAAATCATCCACAATAAGGCTCTACCGCAAAAATAAACAAATTAAGTCACATAACCTAGAAAAAAATTCATCTGTCGCTGAATCGGTTGAGAAAAGAAATTAATATTGACTAAAACATACAAATCATTGTAGCAAATAATTATATGCGTTTTAAACGATTATTGACACTTTAGCTTTTTAAATTTACTTAGCTGTAGTAGTACTCGCCATCAAAATTTTGTAACTTTTTTGGGGAAAGGGTTGTTTAAGATACAAATCTATTCGCTCGCGAATTTCAAGGTTACAGCGTAAGACAATAAACTATTTTATGAGTTCGTCAACAATAAGGCTCTACTGCGAAAATTGAAAAATTAAGTAACATAACCTAGAAAAAGATTCAGTTAGCGCTGAATCGGTTGTCAAACGAAATTGATACTTTCAAAAACATAAAAATGAATCTAGTAAATAATAACATGCGTTTTCAACGATGATTTTCATTTTTACTTCCTAAATTTAGTGAACTAAAATAGTACTTAACCTCAAAATTTTGATACTTTCATGAGAAAAGGGTTATTTAGGGTGAAAATCTATTCGCTAGCAAGTTATAAAAAAACAGCTTAAAAAAATGTATAGTTCTCTTGTAAAAGCATAATCAATAAGAATCTACTGCAAACATTTGGAAATTTAGCACTATAACCTAGAAAAAAATGTAATCGTCGCTAAATCGGTTGTTAAACGAATTTGATATTTACAAAAACTTACAAATCAATCTAGTAACTAATAATATCCGTCTTTAACGATCATTGAGTGAAATTTAGTTATAACCAACATTTAAATATTGTTATTTTATTAAGAAAAAGGCAATTGAAGATAAAAATCAATTCGCTAGCGAGTTTTAAGGTAAGCGAAAAAAAAAAATTTCTCCTCGTGAGACCGTAAACAATAAAATTTTACTGCAAAAATTTAAATATTAAGCAACATGACCTAGAAAAAAATTCAATCGACCCTAAATCAGTTGTTAAACGGAAATGATTTTTACAAAAACTGACGAATCAGCCTAATAAATAATTATATGCAATGTCAACGACTATTTACTCTTTGACTTTCTATATTCAGTGATTTTAAGTATTACCTGACCTTAAAATTAAGAATCTTTCTTCAGAAAAAGGGTATTTAAGAAAGAATCTGCTTCTTTGAAGAGTTTTAAAATTAGAGCGAAAAAAACGAATTTAGATCTCTTTGTAAGATCAAAAACAAAAAAAATCATTTTTAGAAATATGTAAGTTAAGTAACATAACCTAGAAAAAAATTCAATCGTCGCTGAATCGGTTGTTAAACGAAACTGATATCAACAAAAACTTACAAATCAGTCTATGAAATAACTATATGAGTTTCTAACGATCATCTACCCTTTGATTATTTAAATACAGAGATTTTAAATAGTATCTCAGCTCCAAATATTAAATCTATTTTGAGAGAGAGGTTATTAAAGTTAAATAATTCTGTAGCAAGATTAAAGGTTATAGCGAAAAGAAAATCTTTCTCTTCGTTAGATTCTAATAAATAATTTAAAATTACAGCGAAAAATAATATATTTCATCGTCGGATTGTAATCAGTTATGCTCTACTGCAAAAATTTGAAAATTAAGTAACATAACCTAGACAATAATTCTATTGGCGCTAAATGGATTGTCAAACTAATTTGATACTTAGAAACACATACAAATCAATCTAGTAAATAATTATACGCGTTCTTAACGATCATGTACATATTTGCTTCTTAAATTCAGTAAACATAAATATTACTTTACTTTAAAATTTTGATACTTGATTGAGACAAGGGTTATTCAAGGTGAAAATCGATTCGCTAGCAAGTTTTTAGGTTACAGCGTTTAAGTAACATGTCCTAGAAAAAAATTAAATCGTCACTGAATCAGTTTTTGAAAGAATTTGATGTTTAGAAAGATACACAAATCAATCTAGTAAATAATTATATGCGTTCTTATCGATTATTTACACTTTTGCTTCCTAAATTCAGTAGACTTAAATACTACTTTACCTCAAAATTCTGATAGTTTCTTAAAAAGAGAGTTATTTGAAGTAAAAATCGATTTGTTCGCGAGTTTTGAGGTGACAGCGAAAACAAAAATATAGTTATTTTCTTAAGATCATAACGAACAAGGATTTTTTTCGAAAATTTAAAAATTAAGTAATATAACCTAGAAAATATTGCAATCGTCGCTGAATCGGTTGTTACAAAAAAGTTATATTTACTAAAACTAACAAATCATTGTCGTTCATAATTATATGCCTTTTAAAGGATTACTAACACTCGGCTTTTCACATTTAGTTAAATTAAGTAGTACTCGCCATAAAAATTTTGGAACTTTTTTGAGGAAAGGGTTATGTAAGATATGAATCGATTTGCCAGCGAGTTTTGAGGTTACAGCGAAAAACAATATACTTCTTCGTGAGATCGTTAACAATTATGCTTTATTTCAAAGATTTAAAGATTAAGTAGCGAAAGATAATAAAAAATTTAATAGGCGACGAACCGGTCGTTAAAAGAATTCGATGTTTAGAAAGAAATACAAATCAGTCAAGTGAATAATTATATGCGTTATCAACGATCATTTACTCTTTTGCTCCCTTAAATTAGGTAAACTCAAGAATTACTTAACTTCAGAATTTTGATACTTTCTTGAGAAAAGGGTCATTTGAGGTAAAAATTGATTTGCTGGCGAATTTTAAGGATACAACAAGATTAAAAATACAGTTCTCTTCTTAAAATGATACCTAATAAGCATTTTTTTCGGAATTTAAAAAATTAACTAAGATAACCTGGAAAAAAATACAATCGTCGCTGAATAAGTTGTTAAAATAAATTTAAATTTATTAAAACTTACAAATCATTGTAGTAAATAATTATATACGTTTTTAACGATTATTTACACTTTGACTTTTTTTTATTTATGTGCTTTAGTAGTACTCACTAGCAAAATTTTGTCACTTTTTTGGGGAAATGGTTAATTATGATATAAATCGATTTGCTAGCGAGTTTTGAAATGACAGCAAAACAATATATTGTATCGGTTGCTTGAGATCATAACTATTGAGGATGTTTTTTGGAAATTGAAAAATTAAGTAGCATAACTAAGAAAAATAATTAATTGTCGCTGAATCGGTTGTTGAAAGCAATGTATATTTACTAAAACTCAATAATCAGTTATTAATGATTATATGCATTTTCAAGGATAAATTATACTTTGGCTTCCTAAGGTTAGTAAGCTCAAGTAGTTCCCATCATAACATTTTGAAACTTATTTTGGGACAGGGTTATTTATCATAAAAATGAATTCGCAATCGGATTTTAATGAAACAGCAAAAACTTACAAACTCATCTAGTAAATAATTATATGCGTTTTCACGATAATTTACACTTTCGCTTCCTAAATTCAGTAAACCCAAATATTACTTAAATACAAAATGTTGATACTTTCTTGAGACAAGGATTATTTAAGGTGAAAATCGATTTGCCAGCGAGTTTTTAGGTTGCAGCGAAAACAAAAATATAGGTCTCTTCTCCAGTTTATAAATAATAAGAGTTTTTTTCAGAACTTTAATAATTAAGTAACATAACCTAGATAAAAATGCAATCGTCGCTGAATCGTTTGTTAAAAAAGTATAATATTTACTTAAACCTACAAATCATTCTCGTGCATAATTATATGCGTTTTTAAAGATTATCCACACTCTGGCTTTTAAAATTTAGATAGCTTTAGTAATACTAAACATCAAAATTTTCTTACTTTTTTTGGTGAAAGGGTTATATACGATAAATTCAATTCACTAGCGAGTTTTAAGGTTACAGCACAATAAAATAATTTTTTTCTTGAAATCGTTAACAATAAGGCTCTACTGCAAAAATTTGAAAATTAAGTTACATAACCTAGAAATTAGTTTATCTGCCGCTAAATCGGTTGTTAAAAGAAATTGATATCGACTTAAAAATAGAAATCATTGTAGTAGATAAATATATACGTTTTTAACGATTATTTACACTCGACTTTTGAAATTTAGTTAGCCTTAGCAGTACTTAACATCAAAATTTTGTAACTTTTTTGGAGAAAGGGTTAGTTAAGATATAAATTGATTCGCCAGCAAGTTTTGAGGTTGGAGCAAAAAACCATAAATTTCTTCCTTAAATCGGTAACAATTATGCTCTATACAAAAATTAAAAAATTAAGTAACATAACCTAGAAAAAAATTCAATTGGCGCTAAATGGGTTGTCAAACGATATTGATATTTACAATAACATACAAATCAATATAGTAAATAATAATATTCGTTTGGAACGACCACTGACACTTTTGCTTCCTGAATTGAGTAAACTAAAATAGTACTAAACTTTACAATTTTGATACTTTCATGAGCAAAGGTGTATTTGACGTAAAAATCTATTCCTTGAAAAAATTTATAGTTCTCTTGTTAAAGCATGAACAATAAGGCCCTACTGCAAAAATCTGAAAAATAAGTACCATAACCTAGAAAAAAATTGAATTGTCGCTAATACGGTTGTTAAACAAATACGATATTTATCAAACTTTCAAATAAATCTACTAAATAATTATATTCATTTTTAACCATTATTCACACGATTGCTTCCTAAATTAAGTGAACTTTAGTAGTACCCAACGTTAAAATTGTGTAATTTTATTTGAAAAATGGTTATTTGACGTAAAAATCAATTCTCTAGCGAGTTTTACGGTGACAGCGGAAAAAAAAATTTCTTTGTTAGATCGTAAACAATAAGACCGTACTGCCAAAAATTCAAATATTGAGTAACATAACCTAGAAAAAAATTTAATTGTCCGTAAATCGGTTGATAAAGGGAAATGATATCTACAAAAACTTATAATTCAGTCTATTACAATATTTTATGCGTTTTCGATTATCATTTACGCTTTGGCTTCCTAAGTTCAGAGGTTTTATGCATAACCTGACCTTAAAATTTCGAAACGTTTTTGAGAAAATGGTTATTTAAGATGACAACTGATTCTGTAGAGAGTTTTTAAATTAGAGCGAAACAAAAATTCAGATCTCTTTGTAAGATCATAACAAAAAAAAAAAAATTTACAGTTATATGCCTTCTTAACGACGATTTACACTTTTTCTACTCCAATGTAGTGGACTTTGGTAGTACCTGACCTCAAAATTTCGATACTTTTTTTAGATGAGGGTTTTTAAAGGTAAAAATCGATGCGCCACCGAGTTTAGAGGTTTCACCAAAAAATGATACAGTTTATCCGTAGGATCCATAACAATAGAGCTATTCTGCGAAATTTTTTAGATTAAGTAAAATAGCCTAGAAAAAAATTCAATCGTCGCTGAATCAGTTGTTGAAAGAATTTGATGTTTAGTGAGACATACAAATCAATCTAGTTAGTAATTATATGCGTTTTCAACGATCATTTACACTATTGTTCCCTAAATACAGTAAACTGAAATAGTATTTAACCTCAACATTTTGATTCCTTTTTTGAGAAAAGGGTTATTTTAAGTAAAAATTGATTTGTTAGCGAGTTTTGAAGTGACGGCAAAAAAAAAAATACAATTTACTTCTTGAGATCGTACACAATAAGGCTCTCCTAGAGAAATATCTTAATGGAATAACATAACCTAGTAAAAAATTTAATTGTCGCTGAATCAGTTCTCAAACAAATTTAATGTTTACAAAAAATTACAGATCAATCTAGTAAAGAATTATATTCATTTTCAACTATAGCCACACTTCTTTGTCCCAAAATCTGTGAACATTAATAGTACTTGACCTCAAAATTTCGATACTTTCTGAAGAAAACGGCTATTTAAGGTAAAAATCAATTCGCTACCGAGTTTCGACGTTAAAAAAAAAAAAAAAAATACAGTTCACTTCGTAAGATTGTTAACAATAGGTCTCTTCTGCGAAAATTCATAAATTAAGTAACATAACCTAGAAAAAAATTTGATCGTCACTAAATCGGTTGTTAAACAAATTTGTTATATGCAAAAACATACAAATCAATCTAGTAAATAATTATATGCGTTCTCAACGATCATTTACTCTTTTGCTTCCTTAAATTAAGTAAACTCAAATATTACTTAACTCCAGAATTTTGACACTTCCTTGAGAAAAGGGTCATTTTAGGTAAAAATTGATTTGCTTGCGATTTTGGAGGATACAGCAAGATTAAAAATACATTCCTCTTCTTAAGATCATACCTAATAACCATTTTTTTTGGAATTTAAAAAATTGAGTAAGATAACCTGGAAAAAAATACAATCGTCGCTGAATCAGTTGATAAAATGAATTTAAATAATAATATACGTTTTTAACAATTATTCACACTTTGATTGTCTTTAATTTAGTTAGCTTTAGTAGTACTCGCTATCAAAATATTTTTACTTTTTTGGGGAAATGGATATTTAAGATATAAATCGATTTGCTAGCGAACTTTGAAATGACAGAAAAACAATACATTTCATCGTTGGATCGTAATCAGTTATGTTCTACGGCAAAAATTTAAAAATATAGTAACATAACCTAGAAAAAAATTTAAATTGGCCCTAAATCGGTTGTTAAACGAAATCGATATTTACAAAAACATTCAAATCAATCTAGTTAATTACTTATATGCGTTTCCAACGATTATTTACACTTTTGCTTCCTAAAATCAGTAAAACTAAATCGAGCTTAACCTCGAAATATTGATAGTTTATTAAGAAAAGGGTTATTTGGGGTTAAATTCGATTTGCCACCAAGTTTTGAGGTTACACTATTAAAAAATACAGTTTACCTTGTGAGATCGTGAACAATAGCGCTCTTTTGCGAAAATTTATAAATTAAGTAATATAACCGAGAAAAAAATAGATCTGTTGCTGAATCGTATGTAAAGAGAAATTGATATAGACTCAAACTTTAAAATCAGTCCATTTAATATTTATATGCGTTTTTAACGATATTTTACAATTTGGCTTCCAAAATCTAGTGATTTTAAGTAGTTAACAAAGGGTTATTTGAGATAAAAATCGATGCGCCAGTAAGTTTTAAGGTTACACAGAAAACAAAAGTATAGCTCTCTTAGTAAGATCATACCAAAGAAGCATTTTTTTGGAAATGCAAGAATCGAGTACCATAAACTAGAAAAAATTGCAATCGTCGCTAAATCGGTTGTTAAAAGAAATCGATAATTAATTGAACTTACAAATCATTAAAGTAAATAATTATTTGCGGTTTTAACGAATATTTTCACTTTGGCTCTTGAAATTTAGTAAGCTTTAGTAGTATTTGCCATCAAAGTTTTGTAAGTTTTTTAAGGTAAGGGTTATTTGAGATTTAAATCAATTTGATAGGAAGTCTTGAAATGACAGCGGAAAACAATATATTTCATCGGCGGATCGTAATTAATTATGCTTTACTGCAAAAATTTAAAAATAAGGTAACATAACCTAGAAAAAAATCAATCGTCCCTGAGTCGGTTGTTAAACAGAACTGATATCTACAAAAACTTACAAATCAGCTGATTAAATAAGTATATACGTTTTAACGATCATTTACTCTTTGGCTTCCTAAATTCAGTGATTTTAAGTAGTACATAACCTCAAAATCCTGAATTGTTTTTGAGAAACGGGTTCTTTAAGACGCAAATAGATTTGCTAGCAAGTTTTAAGGTTATAGCGAAAAAGTAGTCCTTTTTGTTAGATCATAACCAATAAGGATGTTTTTATAAATTTTTAAGATTAAGTAACATAACCTGGAAAACATTTGAATCGAAGCTGTATCGGTTGTTGAAAGTATTTGATATTTACAAAGACATGCAAATCAATCTAGTAAATAATTATATGCGTTCTTAACGATCATTTACACTTTTGCTTTCCAAATTTAGTGAACTTTAACAGTAGTTAACCTCAAAATTTCGATACTATCTTAAAAAAAGGGCTATTTTAGGTAAAATCGATTTGCTACCGAGTTTTGAGGTTACAGCAAAAACAAAAATATAGTTCTCTTCTGGAGATCATACCTAATAAACATTTTTTTTTGAAAATCAAAAAATCGAGTAAGATAAACTGGAAAAAAATGCAATCTTTGCTGAATCAGTTGATAAAATAAATGTATATTTAATAAAACTTACAAATCATCGTAGTAAATAATTATATATGTTTTTAAAGATTATTTTCACTTTAGCTTCCTGAATTTAGTTAGCTTTAGTAGTACTAACCATCAATATTTTGTAACTTTTTTGGGTAAAGGGTTTTTTAAGACATAAATTGATTTGCTAGCGAGTTATAAAATGACAGCAAAATACAATATATATCATTGTCGGATCGTGATCAATTATGCCCCACCGCAAAATTTTAAAAATTAAGTAACATAACCGAGGAACAAATTTAATTGGCGCTGAATCGGTTGTTAAATGAAATTGATAGTTACAAAAACATACAAATCAATCCAGGTTATAATTATATGCGTTCATAACGATCATTTACACTTTTGCTTTCAAATTCTAGTAACTTTAGTAGTATTTAACCTCAAAATATTAATATTTACATAAGATAAAGGTCATTTGAGGTAAAAATCTACTCTAGCAAGTTTTAAGGAAACAGCTTTGAAAAATATAGAGTTCTCTTGTAAGAGCTTGAACAATAAGGATCTACTGCGAAAATTGGAACATTAAGTCCCATAACCTAGAAAAAAGTAAATTGTCCCTGAATCGGTTGATAACCGAAACGGATATCTACAAAAACTTACAAATCAATCTATTAATTTATCATATGCCCTTTCAACGATCATTTATTCCTTGGCTTCCTAAATTTAGTGATTTAATATAGTACCTGACCTTAAAATTATTAAAACTTTATCGAGAAAAAAGTAGTTTAAGATAAATACTAATTTTCTAGAGAGTTTTAAAATAAAAGCAAAAAAAAAAATCAGATCTATATATGAGATCATAACCAAAAAAAAATCATCTTTGGAAATTTCAAAGTTAAGTATTATAACCTAGAAAAAAGTTTATTCGGTAGTTAAACGAATTTTTTAACGATCACTTATACGTTTGCTTCCTGAATTAAGTAAATTCAAGTAGTACCTACCATTAAAATTTTGTAACTTTTTGAGAAAAGGGCTATTTAGAAAAATAAATTCGCATGCGAGTTTCAAGGTAACAGCGGGAAAGAAAAAATTCGTTCGTGAGATCGTAAATAATAAGACTCTACCAAGTTTCTGGAACAAACGACATTCTCAATTTCGAATTTAGTGTCACTATTGACATCTTCTAACGTTCCAGCTTCCTTTGATCTCAAATCAGCAATGGGTCTTGAATAGGCACAGTGAATCGATCTCAATTTCGAATCATCAAAGGTTTTGAAATAAATCCTGAAATTGACTAGCTGGTCTGTTGTACCCGAGTCAGCAATAAATCTAGCTAATTCATTTTTACCTCTGCCAGACGAATTCACGACAAAAGCAGAACAATCAGTATTTAAGCAAAAATCTCACCTTTAATATATTTGTTCTTTACAGGACTACCAGAATTACTGGGTTCGGCTTCATTTTTATCACACGAATCATGCTGACTTTCATTCAAATTATGATTTTCATTGTTATAACTAGTATTATTTTTTTTTCTCTTTTTCTTTGTTGAGTTCTACTTATTTGAACTCGTATTTTTTGTTTATTGTTAGAATTATTCGAATTATATTTCTTTTTTTAGTACTATCTCTTATTCTGATTAAGAGGACATTCTTTAGCGAAGTTATTAATATTTTTCTTACAATAGAAGCACACGAAAATCTTAATGCCTTTGTACCAAGACCTCTCTAATTAATGACAAACTCTACTACACTGGTAGCATTGGTCACCAGGTAGGTAGTCGTTTTTAACCAGATTTTCCGATGCAGGTTTTTGTGACGAATTATCCCTCGATTGTGTTGATTGATTGAGCTACAAATTTCGAATAGCTTCCTGTTCTAAAATATAAGTTTTTAGCCTTTGATAAGAAACCCTAACTCCTTGGCTTTCTCTGTTAAGAAAATCCAAAGACTGCATCCTAGGCACAACATCATTATTGCTTGATAAGACACATCACGTTTTTCATCTGTGCTCAAGAGTCCATATGTACTCAAATTATCTTATGTTTTAGCAAGGTCTTTGAATGTATCCCAGAATTTCAAGGCCTTTTGCCTCGCCTTAAGCAGCCACGTCGCATACAGCTCGTTACCTGTAGCTCCACAAGCTTCTGATTCCGAGATGCAAGTGCCCGTTTCGAGAACGCCACTGTGGCGTACGAAGTATTCGGACTGAGCATAAACAGATTTTTCTCTTCTATAGAATTTTGCGTGCATGTCTTAGATTTTATAATTTTGAATATTACTTTTCTGAATTCCAAATTATCCACTTATGTTTCAATCTAATTTTATTTTTCTAATGTTCAACAAATCTAATCTTCCTTATTATTATAGAATTTTATTTAACAACGAGTTTATTTATAACAAATAACAAAGAGCATATTTGTGCTGCGTGAATTTTTTAACACATAAATCTGTACAAATTCGCACATCTAAGTGCGTTTTCCTTTTGCTCACTCTTCAACGAATTAGGGACAGCAAAAAATAGTACGAGGTAGTACCGATGAACCAGTACTTACTTCCAGATTTTTCCTGGTCCCTGCCCAGTTCAGCATTCGCTGCCTCTAATGCTGAAGAGTTTGCTGGTAAGGGGAAAGTAGGAGCTCTTCCTCCTGCTGCATAACATAAGCTGTTTTTATGTAACCGCTTCTGTTTGTCGACATAATATTTGCCAATGAATAGAGTGCTCAATACACACAACGACAAAACCAAATATTCAAACAAATACTGAGACGAACAATCAGAACGAATAAAAATTTTATTGTATCTCTGCACAACAGGAACACCTTAGCCCATAACCTGAAGGTGTTTTCATGAGATTGTGTAGGAAGTAAATGAAAATTTAATTAGAGAGTTAAATCAAATCGGCTTATAGATATATACAGCCAAGACACGTCCACATGCGGCAATAGTACAAACAGAACTGAGTACGGCCGTAGTGCACACTCACGCAAGTGTGCGCCTTACTACTGCTACTACTACTACTACTACTACTACTACTACTACTACTACTACTACTACTACTACTACTACTACTACTACTACTACTACTACTACTACTAAAAACACCAGAAAAATATATACAAGTAAACGTACAATTCCAACAAGACACAATGCAACGTTTCATAAATCCTAACATATTGCAGCACTAGCAGCAAGAATAATTTATATGATTATATTTACACATTAAGAAGACTTGTCACGAAATGATTGAGTCTAATAAAAAATTCGTCTCTCAAGACATAGTTTTTCTACCACAGTGCGCAAACATGGCCAGTCTATAATCTTAAACAAGCCAAGCAATAATTATCGAATATATAGACAACCAAGCGCTAAATCAATAAACATTTGACGAAAAAAAAAGTTTGGTAATTTTTTTATGACAAATTGAAATTATATAAAAACTAATCTATTATTTTCATAAAAATTTTTTCTCGAATCGTCAAATTATTATTTTTGTGACACTTTATGTCAAAAGACAAACTTTTATTCATTTAATACTTCGACTTTTGAGTGTTGTTTTAACTTTAAACTTTGTCAAAACATTTTCTGTAAATTTTATCACGTTCACAAACTTATCCACGTAATATAATCTGTTGCTAGTTTGTGTGGACTAGCTTCCTTATTCTAACATATAATTGAAATAACCTATAGCTAACTTATAATTTCGAGTATGATAAAAACATACATGATCAAAAGTAACATTTACATAAGGTAACGAATCTCGAGCATTCATTCTGTTTTTTTTGTCCTAAATGACTCCGACGCAGCATTAATTTGTAAACATATAATATTCTCTGTGATAAAATGTAGAAGATACATACTTTTTTAAATTCTACCCTATTTTATAGAAGCTTTTTATAAGAATGATTAGAGCATGTAGAAGCCGATCCTAGTATGACACCATGTTCTTTTAACATTTTTATATAAATTGTTTTTTTAATTTCTTGGTCATCCCCAGTCTCACGTCCGAGCGAGCTCGAATGGCATTATGATTAGTGATGCTGCTAATTATTAGGAGGCATTTTTACTTTTGCTAAATGAAATATTGTCGATGATATTTCAGGACAATGAGGCTGACAGTATGTCGATTGAGTATTTTTAACTGTTTTTGTAAAAGTTGAAGCATAAATTAAATAGAAGTAAGTTAAAAAATCGTTTACTTGTGGCTTAAAAGATATTTATTGTATCGCCAACTATCGATAGGCACTCGCATTTTTAATAAATAAAACATTATCAATGATTTTTCAGGATAATCAGGCTGATAATTCATTTTTAAAATATTTCGACCTTTTATTGTAAAAGTTCGAGGTTCTGCGTTAGTCTGACTGAGTTACACTGAAGCAAATTTCCAGTTAGTTGAATATTTCCTAACAACACCAACTTGAATTGTCAAAAATATGTGGTAAATGCTAGTTATTCTTTACCCTTCAACTTTAAAAATTTTTTTTTTTAATATGCGTGTGAACTGCTATTTCCATTATAAGTTCCACCTTGTATTGTTCTTTGAAAATCTCCTCTAAAATAATTCATACAGACATCAGTATGGTTATTAAATTTCTTGAGAAAAATTTCGCAAACCTGTATTATTAATGAACCATTGTTTTTCGAGATAATAATTTTCATGCTTCAGGTCATGTAGTAAGTTGAACCCTTATAATTGAGATGTACATTTATTATCAATATATTTGCCAGAGTTGCGAAAGAACTTTTTTATACACCTTGACCAAAGGTCGAATTTCCTGGCCGATGCGCGGCCCGATCATTCGACTTCCCGGCCGAGGGACACAGAAAAATCGTATACAACCCACGGCCGTAAGTAAAGAAGCCTCAGATCGTCCGTTTGTCATCTTCGGCTTCGCTTCGGGCGGCAATATTCGGACGATCTGAGACTTTCTTTACTTTTACGGACTTGGGCGTAATATACTATTCTTTTCCACTGGTTGTAAATAGAATGGTCGTACATAGGTATATTTTAAAAATCAAATAAATTATAATTAATACAAAAAATCATTAAATTTTTTTGATTTTTTTATTCTTTTGCGTCTTCCCTTCAGATCTTGCTCAGATGATCGAAACCGATGAGAATCTTGTAACTTTTTAGTAACAGTTTCTTTTTTAAGCTTGGATTTTAGCCGAATACATTTATCCTACAATAAGATGGAAATTTATTTCAATATTGTTTAAAATCTATACTATCTCAGGATTATATTGATAAAATAAATACACAAGTACGTACACCTTGAATTTTGAATCCCTTGCATTTATCTGGCATTTCCATTATGCTATTTTCAAAAGTCTGTATTGAAAGATAAAAATGTTTTATTATTATCATGGGGAAGATTAAAACGGAGCTGACCAATTACTTTTTGCATTGGTAGTTTTCTTACGCAACATAGATAATATAAACTGCGACAAATCCTACAAGTTAGGTGCTTCGTGCGGCCGTAGTTTTCAAATCGTTACTTTTGTATTAATGTTATAAACTACTTAAAACATATTTCGATTAGGAAAAAGCTTACTTTAGGGTTAAAATTCGACGATACTTCGATTGTCGCAATAAAAGCCGCGATTCCCTTGTAATCTTAAAAAATAATTGTTCTATTTTTATCAAATAAGGTTAAAATCAAAATTTAACGGCAGAATCGTGTTCCTTGTGAAAAATTAGCCCTAGAGGCACCTTTCGTAAAGACTTTTCACTTTACTAGCCCGAGAAAACCATAGGGGACATTATTGGGTCATACGTTATAGATGTATTAAAATGAGTATTACAACCTTCAAATTCATTTACAAGATATTTTTCCGACACTTGAGAAAACATTTTTGCTTGGATGTCGTAAAATTCATAAAAGTCAAAATTTTCTTATAGTATAATAAATTTTTTCTTACACTTATAAAACTAACATTTTCAACATTAATTTTTCTACCTACTCATTCCTGCACGATATGGTGACAAATAGATATATATCAAATACATAAGTACTTGAAATACTGAAAATAGCTTAGTTTCACATCGGCGGTCATGAAAGAAACATTGCCACTTAGTTTGTCTGATACTTCTTCTATCCTAGAAGTACAGTATTTTCCACCCATTGAATTGTCACCAAAACACAAATACGTTCTTGGCTTAGTGGATCTTCTAACGATCAATTCAATCCTCAATATCGATGAAAATAATAATAAATTTTATGTGGGTGATCGAGTGATAGTTATTCCAACTGGTAGCTACGAAATTCGAGATAATAAGTACTTTTTAGTAAATGTGTTACAATCAGAGGATCAAAGCATTAGTATTTAACCCAATAATAATAATACGCTTCGCAGCGCTATTACTTGCAGTCATACAATTAATTTTAGACCAAAATATTACATAGGATAATTAATAGGATTCATTGAACGAGTACTTTAAGATAAATTAACCAACAACTCAGACTTACCTGTAGCAATTCTCAAGTTTAATGCATTACGAGTTGAATGCAGCATTACTAGTGGAGCCTATATAAACGCAAAAAAAGTCCACACAATTCATGAATTTGTCCCTGCTATACCGACAGGATATAAAATTATTGAAGATCCATCACAAATAATTTACTTACCTATCATTAAGCGAGTCATTGACCACATACAACTACGCATAGTTGATTAAGATGATAATTTAATAAAGGGGAGAAGTTATAACTGTAAGGTTGCCAAAGTCTAAAAATGAAAACCTAACCTTAAAAAAAATATTTTCGCGAATGTTTAAAAAAATCTATGAAAACCGTGGTTTTAAGCAACTTATTTGAACGTAAGGTGTATTCAACAAGTACTATCGCTGTTATAGTTAATATAAATAATAAGAAAACAGATCATTGAATTTAGCAACGCTCAAATCTAACCTCACTATGTACTAAAACGATGAAAATAAAGGTAGGTGTATTCGACATCAAATATCTCCAGATAGAAAATAGATAAAGAAATTCTTTTTTTTTTTTTATTTTTAGGTGATTGGATAGCGGATCCAGAAACATTATAGCCAACATTCTGAAAAAATAACCTAACCTAACAAGCAAGGCAATTTCTTTAATTTTTTCATAACCCAATGAATCTGGTCCTCTTAAGTTGATTATTTGCTCATACAGACATGTTAAATAATAGTTTAGGTCAATTAAGTGTAAAACAACACTTAACAATAATTTTTTTAGAAATCTGCAGTGCGCTTACATAACCTTAAAAATGAAATTTGAATAATATACTAAGAGACCATTTTTATCTTGTCATGCTAAATTCAAATTGTATATTTCATACTCGATGAACTATATATTATTTTATCACAACAATGCAAAGTCAAACATTTTTTTTGTAGGTTAGGACGGTGGATCTAATATGGCGGTCAAATTTTTCAAAAAATTTCTATTTTGAATTAAACATGTAAATAAAGGAATTTAAGGGTTCTGACGACAGAGAAAATATTTTTTTTTTTAATAATGGAGAAAACAAAATAAAAGAAGAAAAATTTTTGTTTTGATTTTTGAAAAATTACATGCATCGAGCTCTCGCTAAGCACTTATTCAAAGTATATCTTTGTATTGTCTCTCGAACTCTATTAAAAAATGTAAAGGTTCTTTACATTATTTACGTCCATAAATTAACTAAGGCATTCTTTTACGTTTTAGCTAAAAAATTTTTTATACAAACAAAATTATTATAGCTAATACATAATGCACGCCTAAGACTTTAAGATAATATATTAGTTCTTCAATTCCAATAATATTTGAATAATCGTACAATAATTACTTTTGACTAACTAGCATCACATTTAAATTATTCAAAAATAGGCTAAGAAATATAAATTTTAAAGAAACGTTTTTGGTACTTAAAATATTAATAATTACATTCGACAGATTTGGATCAGTCTTTAAGATTGTTTAAAATACATTTTTTCGTTCTTTGTCAAGTTTTAAGAGATTGATTTCAGAAAAGATCTCAATCTGTTAAAGTATCTCAAAGTTGATGAAAATAAGTAACCCATGAAATCAGCTCAAGCTGATTCTCAGATAAGCCTTTATAGGACTTCAGATTGATACAGAAATCGATCACGGATAAAAAAAAAAATATCTACATCTCTTATTGCATTCTTTTTAGAATACTTTTCCTTCAGACTTTTTCTCATTAGTAATTGAATTTAAGAATTAAAAGTGATCATCTTCACTTTCTGTAGAATCATTATTTTCATCTCTGAATCTGAAACGATAATTTTAGAATTTCGTTAATATATAACTAAAGTTTATAAAAATAATATATTTAATTTTTTTCATACTTTTCGTAGAAATAAAAACTGATATTGTTTATATGTATATTTTGAAACTATAAGAAAAAAAAATTACACTAAAATTGCGGAATACACAATACGAAAAATTGAGAACTTTTTCAACGAACTACAATATTTATTATTGATATTCCCATATCTAAATACAAACCTTTGGCTTGAGTCATTTCCTTCATGATTACTTAATTGCTTACGCTTATAATACTTCCTTCGTTCAGACATATGAGTAAAAAAAATTACAGGATTGGATGTGCACACAGCTCTATTAAAAATGTCCATAATACTATTTGCGGCCCGTTTGTCTAGCATGTGCGATCCAGTTTCTTCTGAAGAACTTGTGACTTGATTCCCCTGCATTCTCAGCAAAATATGCGATAGGCAGAGGAAATTTTTTGGCTACTTCATACCCATGTCTCAATAATATATGTGTGCTTGGGTTCATCTTTGCCCAGGGGTATAGCGAGTCGTGCAGATCACAAGTTTCGTCACATAATTTTTGAGTAGCATCTAAATCAATAATTTGTTTACTCTTGAATAATTTAAAGATATCAGCAATGTTTTTCACAAGATTCTCGTCAATTTTAAGAGCAGCAGCTAATTTTTCCGGATTATTGAAGCAAGTTCTGGCCACATTTCCTGTATTAGTGGTGCCATGACCTTGCAGGACTTGATCAGCTCGAAC
>JAPYYV010001720.1:0-27376 GCA_030522625.1 Copidosoma aretas
ACTCATTTCATAATTAACAGTTATAACTTTGATAAATGATAGTTTGTGATACAGACGTTATTGTTGAATTGGTACATCGTCGTTGGAATTATTGCTTGTATTTTAGTGTTATAAATAAATACCAGCATTTTAATTTCGTGGTTTACGTAGAGTGTACTAAAAATACATGTATTAAAAAAACTTAATTCGATGCTACTCAATTATTTTTAATAAAATTGTATTGTTAGATGACACAACATATTTTATTGTAAAAGATTAAATCCCAATAATTTACAAAATTAAAAATCAATTCAATATTTGAATTTTTTTGACACAATATCAGTCGTACCAAAAACAAAGTCGTGTTTTGCGCCAACCTAACAAAAATGTGGTTTCGTGACATTAACCTCTCTGGGTGACAGTCTGTCGTCTGACGTAAACAAAATTAAAAATCGGAGTTTTTAAGCACAACAATCATTTGTTTGTTGGTTCTTCAAAAAAGAACATCAAAAATGGCATCTGGAAGTTCTGGTAATCCGTACGACATAAATGGACAAAATTTCGATGCTGATGCTTACCTTCAAAAATTGTTAAAAGTATTTATATCATATTTATATCTTTTAAAATTTGTTTCAAATACAGTTTGAAAAAATACTGATTTTTTGTAAATTTTAATTGCAGGAGTATAATCTAAAGCAAATAATGGATCATGAAGCTGAGTTGGTTCACGATACACAAACCTTGCATTCTGATATGCAGACTCTTGTCTATGAAAATTATAATAAATTTATATCAGCAACAGACACTGTCAGAAAGGTATTTAATTTATTGCACTTATTTTTATTTAATTTCTTATTTATTGCTCTACTCATTTGTAGATGAAATATGATTTTAATCAAATGGAAGAGTCGATGGATATGTTAGCCAAGAACATGGACAGTATTACTTCTTTTTCAGACCAAATATCAAACACATTACAAGGCACTCGTCATCAAATTGTCAGGCTATCTTCTGTCCATTCTCTTCTCAAAAAGTTACAGTTCTTATTTAAATTACCAACCAACTTAAAAGATAAAATCAACGAAGAAAATTACAGCCAAGTAAGTTTTAATTTGTCCATTTTCCGATAACTTTAGGCTCAAAAAAATATTTCTCCAGGCTGTACAAGACTACATCCATGCTCAGAGAGTATTAAACCAGTACGGCAACATGCCGTCTTTCCAAGGAATTCAAAAAGACTGCGAGGACATTGTTGAAGAACTAAAGACCAAGCTACGTGCTCAATTTCACAAAAGAGATGCTTCAACCAAATCATTGGCCGAGTGCGTCGATCTGTTGCTCCAATTAAAAGAACCTGCTGACGTGTTGTGTGCCGATTTTCTCAAGCACGCAGATGACAGATTAGCTGAGCAACTCGAGAATTTAAAAGACATGTGCGAAAATGACATCATTGAATTTGTAGACATGGGTAGTTCTGGTTTTTCGAGCGACTTGTGCCTTATTGTTGCCTCTTACAAGGATATGTTTATCAATCGTCAGCCTTTGGATAAAAATGAGTTTAGCGATGATTTCGATACCAAGGCTGTTTCTCGACTAAATAATTTTATAATGTGCAATATGAAAAAGTACTTTGAATTGATCAGCAAGAGAGTTGAAAATGTTGCTGACACCGCAATTCTCGTCAGAGCATTGGACAGATTTTACAAAAGACTACAAGCTATGAACGCCCTGTGCGAAGACACAGACTTTGCCAAGTTAGTACTTTTCAAATCGATGAATCTTCAAACAAATATAAAGCGATCGCATATCAAAACGTTAAAAATTATATAGAACAGGAACGGAAATCGTAATAAACGCTGGCAGAAGACAGTGTCGAAATCACTTGTCAGCGCTGAAGCAACATCTGAGCGAGACTCTAGTTAAAGTAAGACAAACCTTGGCATCGAAAATTTCGTCCGAAGGCGATGGTGGCCTGCCAGAGCTCCAAGCCATGTTAGTCATGCCAACGATTGAAAAAGTCAAGGGGGTCCTGCAAGATTTAATGGTAGGCTTTTCACTATTTTATTATAACTCTGTACTTTACAGACTACTCAATTAATTTCTCGATTTCTATTCATTTTCAGGCGTTCCTGCAACCAGAACTCTCATTCGTTCTGAAGCCTCAGTTCCTGCAGCGTTTTTGCGTCGACGAAGTCAGAGAAGGTCTGGTGGTCGGCTTTCTCCACCACCTGACAGCAACAACAAACGGCTTCAGCACGGGACTGGACGCCCCGAAGTTTCCACCGACGCTGCTTCTACTTCTGAGCAGAATGTGCCTCGAATTCAAAGACAACAACGTTTCCTACCTCGTAAGACTTCATGAAACTTTTTCTACCTAGACCTGCAGGAAGAATGTCGACCACTAAAAACCTTTTTTTCTTCCAACAGATATCCTCGACGGACGACCTGTTCAACACCGAGGAGCACGTCGCATCGAAGAACGATCTGACGCCCGCTGCGGAGATCTGCGACAACTTCCAGAAAGCCGCCCAGGAGCTGCTCAACCACTTTGTGCGGCTCCAAGGTCTCACGGTCTCGCAGATGCTCAGGAAATCCGTGGAGACGCGCGACTGGCTGCACACCATCGAACCCCGTACCGTCCGGGCTGTTATGAAGCGCGTCGTCGAGGACATAACGGCGATCGAGGCTCAGGTCACGGCGCTCTACGACGACACGGACGGGCAAGTCGATCGCAGCAGCGATAGCAGCAGGAAGACCCATAGGTACTTATTTAGCATACTTTGGAGCGTTTCGTGAGAGTGTTGCCAAGCATTGCATGCGAGGAGCTATTTACTCTTTTATTTATTTATTATTAGAACGAGGAGACCCCAATAAAAATACAGATATTAAATGACGCACAAACTATAACGAATAATATAAATTAAGAATGAGAACACAAGGTTGCACATTTATAATCCGAATTCAATGACATAGTAGGTTGCTTGGAGTATTACTTTTGTGAGGTACAGGGGTGCAAATGATTTCAGATTTACAAAAATAATGATTTCATTCGCGACCTTATGGAAAATTATTTAAAAAGCAGGGATATTTTTTTATGTCCTAATTATTTGAACTCAGTGAGCATGATTTCAGCATAAATTCACCGCCTGTTTGTATTATTTTGTAAGTTCTAAATTTCAGTAAATACATTCGTAAATCGTGGGTCAAGTTAATATCAAAATTTTTCTTAGAACTCAAAATAATACTGTTGTTAATTTATGAAAGATTTCAACGATTTCGGTGGATCAAAGATTGATCTCGTTGATAATGTTCAAATGATTTCACGGATCGAATAGCCCCTCGATTGCTTACCATGCATCCATTCAAACTATGTAATTCATCTATTGTACAGCGTATCGAGACACCAGTACCGATCGAATTGGTCCTCGTACACCCCAAGTCATCTGGACTCTTCGTTCGTATCGAACATTCACAAACTGTTTTCCGAGAGAATCGAGATTTTCTCGTCCGTGCACTTCAACAAGGCGTCCATTCTCACGGGGATCATCAAAATCAGTCTAAAGGTAATAACCAGAAGTGGGCGATAATTATTCTATATTAGCGAGCTAAAAATAACGATCAGAATATGTAGCACACGCAGGTGCCGGTTTCGAAAGCCGAGAGCATGCATGCATCTGCCCGCCAATCACAAAATTAGCTCCGCTCGTCATTATCCACTTGGTCGCGTCGCTACTGCTCTCCCATCCTCATCTCCGCACGCCTAGTTCTCGAATCATCCTCTGTACTCTCAACTCGCTCTCTCTCTCTCTCTCTCTCTCTCTCCCTTGCTGCTGGATATGCGTGGAATTTTTTTTAATTGTTCAAAATGTTTGTTTAATCCCCCAGACCTTCCTGGAATGCGTTAGGCTGAGGACCTTCAGCAAGTACGGCCTGCAGCAGATCCAGGTCGACACGCACTACCTGCAGCTGTACCTCTGGCGGTTCGTGAGCGACGAAAAGTAAGTCTTGCAATGCTGTGCAAACTTGGGCACGATTACTTTTCAAAATGCTTTGAGATTATTATTTTTTTTCACCACCATACGTACAAAAAAGTATGAATAAAAAATTTTTCAAGCAAATGCGTCACGTTCCGCGGAAAAAAAACGCGTCAAAGTGTTGAAATGTTTATTTGAACCAACTCTGCGAGTACGCGCTCGAAAAAAAGTGGTGATGAAAAAAAAGATGGAAAAAATTAACTCTCGGAAAAAGAGTATTTTGTTTAAAAAGTTGACCGATCCGCCGTCGTTCCCACAGCCTGGTGCACTTTCTGCTGGACGAGATCCTGGGGAGCGCGGTGCACCGCTGCCTCGAGCCCGTGCTGATGGAGCCGAGCGTCGTCGACATCATCTGCGAGAGGAATTAATCAAGCCGACGGGCCGCTGCTGCAGTCCCGCCGCTTTGAATGTACAATTGGATAATGATATCCATTCACGCCGGCGTACACCCGAGGGGCCTTTTACCGCACTCAGAAAATCGTAATAGCTCTCCGTGCCATCGCGTCGCGCGCACAATTTTAGCCTGATGCGCCCATTATATACCGCTGCGAGAACGATATGTGCCCCGTTTTAATATGCACGTGTGTATAGTTGTCGGGCTTTTATTACGAGCGGCGATGAATTGAGAGAGGAGAACGGATGTAATCGGGATTTGTAAATATAACGTGTAATGGTGTATTAATGACGCGCGCGCTCGCACAGATTGGATTATTCAGTTATTAATTTTGACGGGCGGTGCGCGTGTGTGTGTGTATAAACGTCCGTCGCGCTCTTGAGACTCAATTTGTCATTCGTACGGAGAGCCCGCGTTCGTCCGTCACTCATACACACAGGCGTGTGTTTTTGTCGTTCCGTGAAGAGAGAGAGAGAGAGAGAGAGAGAGAGAGAAGACGAGCTCTTCTCCCCAGTGTTTTTGTATCATCGCTTTTGTCCGGAGATTTTTATTCAATTGGTATTGGTCGGATTACAAGCCATTCCCTTGCCACGAAAATTGTACATAACGAAGCCTATTTGTAATTTTAATCGATCAATCTGTCAAATCGGCGCTTTAAGCTCGGTGATCGTTTCCTCCGATTGCCATCCAGTAAGAAACATTCCAATAAAACCATAGTCCACGTGAAAAGTGAATAAAAAGTCAAGATAATCCTACAAAATCCCAGAACGTCAGTGAACCCGTATCCTTGGGGCCGGGAAAAAAATGCATCACCAACGAATACCCCACATCGGCTAGATGCCTCGTTGCGCGGTCGATGGGGACTCGTCCGCAAAACTTACAGCCGCACGGCGCGGACGAAAAACCGGCAGCTTGTGCACCAAGAGAGAGAGAGAGAGAGGCACGCCCGCGTGGGGTCAAACGGTCTTGATGAGACTTGATTCGGAGCGCGCCAGCGAGACTCCCGCGAGCGGCCAAGTTCGGGGCGTCATCGATAGCCGTGTGTGGTGCGCGCGTGAACGGAGATACGCTGTATACGCCGCCATGGTAAAATGTGCTCGAGTCCTGACGGTGGCTATACGGCGCTCGTTAATTTACCAATCAACAACGTGCGTGGGTATGTCGCACGAGCCTTGCGGCGACGACGAGCCGCGGGATCGGTGAGGCATGCGCGCTCGGAAGCGCGATTCTCGGACGCGCGGGATGGATCGTTGGACCTTTCTTTTTCTCGTTGCGCGCGAGACCGTTGGATCTGTTTGTTTTTTTTTTAATTTACAATGGGAAGGTGTGATTTTTGGCAGCTCGAAAGAGTGTATAATTTGGTGTCTGCCGTGCGAGTTTGAGCTCGATAGGATCTGGTTTTTGTTTTTCGAGCTTGTTGAAAATAATGGCTCCACGGTAGGATGGGGGGAAGATGGAACGTATTATTGGATTAGAAATTTTCTTCAATGAAGGGTCGGCCAGTCTAATTGGCGCGTCTTGCTGTACGAGCGAGTGGGTAATTTCAAGATGATAGTAGAACCGAACGAGGGGCATCTGATTCGGCCGCTCGCTGGTAGACTTGCGAGAAGATTGTCCAAAGGTTTTTTTATTTTTTTTTTTTCATAAACTGATATAATATTTTTATGTTGATACAAAATATTGTCGGAAATGACTTCGAGTATGACGGAAAGAATATTTTTGAATTAATCGGGATCACATGAAACTTTTAGAATTTTTTCACTTCTGGATCGATATATTAGGGATTACTTTTATAAACTGGAAGTTCTGCATGTTTCTGAATAACTGTACTGTGAGAAGACGAAAATCAGTACCAAAAAATTTTGATCCAATTTATTGTCAAATCACAGAGCATGCCAGCAATGTTTTTGAAGTATTCTTACATAGTTTATTGATGAATTTTTAATTTACGATATAATATTGGGAAGTAAAAATAATTGGCTCAACATTTGTTATCATACGTTTTTTGTCTTGATACAAACATATGCTTACTTACTTTTGAAGTATAGTTTTGCGGAAATATGTTTATGAAACACATATATTTGACTGCACTTTTGGACATTTTTTAACTACTTATCTAATAATATTTATTATTAACTTTGAGTATAAAAACTTTGAGAACAATAGGTTGATTGGACACGATTTTTAGATTAATGGTCCCCAAAAAGTTCATTCATTCGTCTCACTATACGTTTCTCTCAGTCAAACGTTAATGAGACAAATCCAATACCGATAGTTTGCATAATAAATAAAGAAAACAGCGAATACGAATCCACTTAGCATAAAAAAGGTGTAATGGATTAAGAAAAGAACTTTTTTTTTTTAACGCGTCAAATTTTTCAATATTAGAGCAAAAAAATGTATTGCCTGGACGGAATATGGGAAACACAAGGCAAATATGCCATTGCCATTACTCACCAAAATCTGCCATAATTTGAAAAATCCACGTTTAGCGGTGTAACACACGTTAATTTTATGATTTTTTTTAAGCTCAAGTATAAATGAGTTATTAATCAGTGGTGCCTAATTATCTATACCCCATGAAGATGAAAATCAAACAATATTTTTGGATTAGTACGCAACGTTTCGACGTGTACACCCCAAATATTGGCTCTTTCTCCAACAAATGCTGCCTTATAGGGTTGAGTCAAGTGATGATCAGCTCTTGAAAACTACAAAATTAAAATTTATCAACAAAATTCTTCGCAACCGTAAGTTTGAATTCAGCTGAGCTAAATAGTATAGCTGAATCCTTGTTTAGGTCTTTGATTGCAGTTTTACTAGCGTTTTTTCAATACCGTAACGACCATTTCTACAAGTTTTTTTTTATTAATTTTAATAAAAACTGGATATTATTAGAAATGGGTTTTCTGAAAATGTCGAATTAAAAAGTTTCCAACTGATCGTCTTACAGTTGGACCGTGGTACCCCCAAAAAAAAGGAGCAATCCAACCCTCAGCAATTACACGGCCGATTGCAACTAACAGCGAGCAAAAGTGAGCTGAAGCAATCAAACGCGACATCCGCGTTCCCAACGTCCGAAGCGTCAGTTTCGACTCATCCCCTCGACGACGAAATCACGAAACGTCTCCGGCGGGGGTTCAACGACACCAGTAGTACACTTTTCGTCTGCTCATCTTGAACCAGCAGAGAATAAAAAATAAATTGAAGAATGCATCACCGAGCGATAATCACGTCGTCGAATCAAAGATGCCGGTCCAGCTACAGTTATCTCATTCAAAACAAAAAAACAGACCCGAATAAATTGAGGGGCTCATTGCGGTCCGGCCGAAAATTTATTATCGTAAATCAAGTTTTCTGATTGCTCATAATTATTCTTGAAAAATTGTGCAAACTATTAATGCACATTAAGTATACTATGAAAAATTTCTGGTATGAAAATCAAAAGTAATGTACTCCAAAACAAAATTAGTATACAATATTTTATTCTTGACGGTGTAGTATATGAATACAATAATGGCACACGTTCGAACTTTGAATTACCATATCTTTAAAACGGCAACTTTGGGTCTTCTAAAATTTGAATATAATATTCCATACGCATCAGTCTCACAGCGAATTCTTGATTAAATTATCACGGTGATTGTAAAAAAAGTGCGGTCTCATGAGTGACTGTGTATATAACATAATATATATATAAATAAGCGACCAATACTTCTTTTGTGATTCCGATCCCTCTGAAATTTAAATATGTTGTAAATAACACCTACATCTACAATGAGGTAATTTTTCTTCAGAAACTTCTTGATCAAATAAAACGTCACGGTAAACTCCTCAAAAAAAAAAAAAATAACACCAAGTATACAAACGCATGAAAATGGTACAATCCGATATTCCAAAACAATCGTACATCTTCATCCGTCGTATTAGTATAGCCATGCATGGATCATCCACTCTTTTATACTCGTACGTATATATGTACGGCATACACGAGTAGTAAAAAAAATGATGATAATAAGAGAGGCTTAATTCAAACTTCCTCTCTCGGTTGTAGGAGAGTACTTAAGTCTGCGCAAGATCCGAGAGTAAGTATATCCGGGGACTCCGGCCACTCTACATCGTCCACGCGCATTTTCCACCCAATTTAGGCGTCCATGTGTACGTCATGTACTTTATACGTGACAGCAACTGCCTGCACTTATTGTTGTAGGTGTATACGTATAAATACCCGTGAGTATATGCGCTGCACGTGGGCATATGTATTACATTGTTGATCCGAGGCCGAGTCATGGTGAAGAAATGCGCGATGAGCGCGCATTAGAGCTATTGCGTGTGATATTACGTGCGAGATCGAAAGACGTGATGAGTGACCTGTGTTGATCTGGGTGATTCAACTATTTTTACAATTATGAAATTTCCAATGCATAATTATTCACCGCTAAGCGCAGAAAGTGTGTTTGATCGTACATTCATGTATTAATTAAAACAAATGACAACTAACTGTTATAAAATAGTTAATCATTTTATTTTTCTTCAAAAATGATGGAAATCAATGTTTGATTAATAGTTGGGGGTTGGCGTGCGAAGCGCGCAGGGGGCAGACGCAGAGCCCCCTAGTGTATATAAATAATAGATATAGGAAGGATATACAAAATGTTGTTCTTGTCTTACGATAAAAGATTGATTGTCACGTGACTGAAGTCTTTTTATTCGTTCTGTGAGTGGCGGAGACCAGCCAAGAGCTGGTAAATTTGAAAATAAGATTTTGAAAAATAAATAGAAAGTCATTTAACGGTGTAGGTTGAATGAAGATTGCAACTTTATGAAATAAAAAAGTTAATAAGTTGATGTTTCCTAAAAAATCATGAAAATAAAAGTTGTACACACACCACGGGAGCAAGTAATGAAGCCTCAGATCCACTCAGATCCCATATTTGAGATCTGAGACATTCTGTACTTTGTCACCCAACTGACATTTGTCGCGAAAGCTTTATAATACACATATCATTAAAAAAACTCCTGTTTAAATTGAAGTTTATCAGAAAAAAGTTTATCCAGCGACAAGAAATATCAACGTTTCTTTGGTGAGATGACATAATTCATTGACCGACAGAAGGTGAGATATGTAAAAAAATATGTTTAAAAAAAATTGTTTTTGAAGACCTATGATTATAAAAGTTTGATATGTATATTCATTTGGTTCAATAAAGAATTAGAGTTTATGGTTTAATACGGACCTTGCATGAAAAATGTTTCTGAATTCCATTAGGCCCGTCAGATGGATAGATAATAACAAAATATTGGACACGTATTTTTTAATTTTTATACCAACACAAACTGATGGAGGAAGATGTTGTTAAAAATACGCGTGATGTGATAATGATATACGAATCGTATATCATTATGACGTATTCCACTCCTACTCTTAAAATTTGATTTGCTCTATCTTCGTTATTTTTTGTTTGTATGAAAAAAGAAAAAATACGTGTCCAATATTTTTTGATAACCGACCTGCCGGACCAAATGGAATTTTTATGCAAGGTCCCTATTGATTCTTATTGTGAAAACTAGAGTAAAATCGAATTATTATTAGTCAAGATATACTCGAATATTGTAGTACAGTGGACTATTGAAAATTTGTCTTGCCATAGTAAACGTTGTAAAAAAGTGGAATTTCTTATTTTTTACGATTAATTACGTGAACAAGGTATTTTACTTGATTTTTAAATTACAAACGACGAGAAACGGATAAAGATTTGAATTCAGTGTGATTATATATGAATTAGTTTTGTTATAAATTATTATTTTGATATTATTAGTATAATTATATTTATTTATAAACACTGCTATTGCCATCATCATTATTTTAAATTTTTCTATGCAAAATTTATAAATATTTAAATAAAATTACTATAACTTTACATGGCTCCTGTTCATTAAATTATTTTCGGGGGACAATTTTTGTTGTGCCTATTAAATATTTTCCTCCTTGCCCTTTAAAAAAAATATCAATTAGGCAAAATTGAAAATGTGTCTTCACTTTATGTTATATTAGGGGTAAAAGAAAATTAACACAAGCCAGAAAAAAGAAGGTGCCCTAGCCAAGCAGGGGCGTGTGAGTCAGGCGCTTTCCCTACGCCAAGACCCCATCTGTTTATTTCAATTCTCAGGGTGGTTCATACAACTCCAAGTCCAAAAGCCTGTCTCGTTCCCTATGTCGAGATCGGATGCACAAAGTGATTTTGTTTACTTTCAGTGCGTCTCAAAAACGTTGAAATTTGACTTATAGATAAAGCCATTAGTGGAATCTCACACCTGGGGCCTACACATTATCAGAGTCGAGATAATAGCTTTCGGCAAAAAAAGTTTCAAAATACAATAGCTCCTGATTAACTGATCCAATGCAGGTGATTTTTATTACAGCTTATAAGTAATATTGAAAGTATATTACAGAAATAATAAAATAATAGAGCAGTAGGTAATAGTGTTACGGAAGAAATAATAACACCTAAAGTAGGAAAACTTGGAAATGGTAATTCAATTCGTCTTATTCTTAGTAAGTATGGAAAATAATGTAAATGTCTCAGATTTTGTAGCGACCTCGAAAACATAAGTGTGCAGTTTTTTCATGACATTAGAAATCTTTTTTTTTTTAATTGGCTGCCACATTGATTCTGCCATTTTTAGGCACAACTGCTCTATAGGAGTTTCTTACATTTTCAACAGAGCAAAAATTATAACCATGGCCAAATCATATATCTTTGGTGTGAACAAAATTTTAAACCTGATTTAAGGGTGGTCCGACCGATACGCATCGAGTGCCAATATGTTAATCGACTACCTTAAAAAGTTTACATGATCGGGCTCAAATTTGGTAGGTAGCTTCCTTTTTACGCTACAACTTTGTGTTATAAAAAACAGCAAAATTCGATCAACATTCCATTAAATATGTCATATTTGTATTCGTTTTTTAATGAATTCTTATTCAATCATACATGGAATCATTTGATTCTAAATGTAAATATTCTTATTAAATCTGTAATCCGGTGGTAAGATTTCCTTTCTGTCTGTATTTATCTATTGTGTAAATATTCAGCTTTCAATCACACCCGGTCGTTGCAAGCTTGCATCATCCGATTGCTGAATCAGGAATGTCTGAAGTCGTTTTGAAATTTTCGCTACAAAATTGATGTAATATGCCTCAACCTCTAAGGGCTCGGTCATATGGAGTATACGGAATCCGTATATCTCTTCCGCAGGTCTTTTCCGCACACCTCTCTCTCACTCTCATGGGCTCAAATTGGTTCCATATGCGAATTCCGTGCTCCATGTGACCGCGCCCTAAGCTCCCTGGGTATAAAGTATAGATATGTACAAGTTTAAGGTGTATTCGCAGTGTTGTCCTGACGCTCTACGAGTGACAAAAATCGTTTGAAATCGGCCAAAAAAAATGAATATGTTACAAGATTTTGAATAATATTCTAAAAAACTAAGCACCATTGACAGCACTCGTGTGTTCCTCAATAGTTTTCCAATCGAGGTCGCTCATTTCTCGATAGAGAGAGAAAGAGACGGAGGAGAGAGAGAGAGAGAGAGAACCGAATTTCTAATTGAAAATTTTAAATCACGATTTTAATTTCCCAGTATAATGAAAGAAATAAACGTATTCTTGAATATTAGTGTATCGTGCGTACGATTAACATCTTCTGAATTTATCACCATGCATATAATATATTATCCAAGTTTTTTCCCAAATAAATTTACAGATGTAAAGATAAAGATACATCAAACTTGTTAAATACGATGGCAAAAATGTGATCGAAAAAAACTCTCGATTAAAATTTCTCCCATCATCGGTGGGGGCAAACAGAGCAACACACCTCAAAGACAAAGCTGTTGAGGGAACTTAACATATGTACATTATACATTTCAGTACACACCTACGAGTGCTCGTAACTGTACTGACACAGTAAGTTACAGTACGTCGCGATATCGCAAGTATAAAAAGACCAACACGTGATCGTCGAAAAAAACACCTGTGCACTTGTACGCCGCTTTACACATATACGAGTAGTTCCACGAACAATCATCGGTTTTATATTGTAATTTGATACACGGGAAATATCGATAAGTTGATGCGATAACTTCGAGAATAACTTGAAATTGTGGAAACAATTTTTTCGAAAATTTTGATGATAAACTCCTTTACGATAAAACTTTTTTTCAGCAGGGGATGGTCAGAAATTAAAAGAAAAAAAAATAATAATAAAAATATGAGGTCTGAATCGAAAAAATTGCACTGTAAATGCAAGTACGCGTGATGTGAATTTTCAAAACAATGCATCACCAGCAATATTAGTAAATGTTCGATGAATGAATAACAAAATCTATCCATCACTAACTATTTAAAATGGGTTTATTGTGAAATCGAACCGAGCGGTTGTCAACGGAAAAAATTAACGCGCGAAGGCTGTACATGACGTGAAGCATCCTGTCGCAGATTCAGCGCGCTTGCGACGGCCGGCCAAATCTGCTACAGAAATGTTCGCGCTCTGCATCTTTTTTTCCGATCTTTGGAAAAAAAAAAAGGTTCAGCAGAGCTGGCGAAATAGTAGGTAATAGATCGATTTGGCTGTCCCTAAAACGCTCATCAACTTTGCCGTCGCGGCTTTTATAAAAAAAAATAAAAATCCCAACTCCATGATCTCAATCATTATGTTCCTTCATCACACTTGGATTTCAAGTGTACGGGCGATCGGATCTCAAATTATGGAGATTCCCAACAGCTTCTGCAAAAAAAGTGCAGAAAAAAAATTTTCGTTTTTCCCTCCTTCCGTTTTCAATCGATTTCTATCATATTTTTCGCGGAATCGCTCGTCCACCCGCGTACGTGTACATGTAACGCGCTGTCGTTCGCTGATGTAAGCAATGTATTATTGTAGCCTCATTACGAGAGGTGAGAAAACACACGTACACCTGTTATCGTATAACGCGCTTCGCGGCGGCCCCTTCGAGCCACTGTTCTGCCACATGTCGTATTGGGTATACCTGTGCGGGCGCTCTCTTTCTCCGTGCTAATTACGATTCGTTCGTTCGTGATGACGAGAGTTGGTGGAACGAAAAAACATTTTTTTTACGCTCCGTGTGCGAGAAATCGGAAAGTCGCGTTGAACTGGCAGAGGTTTTTTATAATTGAGGCATAGGGATCAGCTGGTTAGTGGTACTGCGTGTAAGTAAGTGCAATGGTTGTTCAATTAATCGTGCCAAGCTCGACGGAAGTGATATTATCCAGCTTGTTGCGAGCGTGCGGGCTGCAATGGAAGTGAAGGTAATAGATACGTTAGTGGTTTTCGTGTCAGCAAACGTTGTTTGACGAGAGGAAGTGAATCAAGTAGTGATTAGTGAGTTTATATCGCTCTTGATACATGATGGAAATACCATGTGATTGCTATTTTTTTTTTTTTTCAAGATCTGGCGGAGCAATTGACAGAAATATTTTAAAACAACAAAATCTTGTGCGGAGCATTCGAATCAAATGATGGGTAACCGTTGTCGCTAACGCACTTGCGACAAAATTAGTCATGAGTTGTGCCATCAAGGCGCTTCATGCCTAAAGTCATTTTTTTGCAATGTACGCGCAAAATCGTTGAAACTCTGAGCTCCCGGGCATAAGTGACGAAAATTAAATGAAGAATTGAGAGTGCCATGTGTTGAAAAATTCAATTGAAGATTTATTTTAATACGGTGTCAAACCAATTCAAAAGCACTTATTTTTGCTGATTAGCGCGAGAATTTACCTGCGAGCGTTAAGATTTGAAATATTGTTATGATACGCAATGTATGACTACACGCATTATAAAGTATTAAAAACATGTCGCTGCTTGTTTCGAAGATATCCTAATTTTAGTATTTTTTGTTTAGCTTATAATATATACATTGATCGTATTGTTGTCAACTTTTTTAAGTTTCGAAAATTTTTCTGAGTTATTTATTATTTTGGTTGTACGTAAGTGGTTTTGGGATATTTTGGTGTTTGAAGGAAAATTGGAATTACGTTATTAAATCAAACGGAATGAAAATGACTTCAAACGAACGATTAGTCGCGTAAGAAAATCTGCGGAATATTGTGAGAAAAACTGTTTTTGCATGATTGTAGATTTTTCTTGAATATTATAATATCTCTCGTGTCGCATAATAATATTGTTAGCTAAAAAATTAAATACCTAACGAAGCACTGTCATTTTTTACGTTTAAACATTCAAATAATAATAAAATTATTTAATCATTTAATCAATATATCGGTTATGAAGTTTCTCTAAGAAAAAATGGTTTCTTTGTTTAAATCTATTTAAAATAACAGACACCTTCCAAATAGCTCGAATCTTTTCAACTACTTTTTTTATTCATAAAATTTTTAAATTTTTTTTCATATTTTTAAAATATGAAACTTTGTTATGCCTTGCTGGAATTATACTCAAAATATTTTTCTAGCCCAAAATGAAAATACAAAAAAAATAAATGGTCCGTAAGTTGAGTCCTTATATTCTGACGAGTAATATTTATTTAGTAATAAAAATATTGAAAGCTGCAAATGATTCATCAAAAAACCTGTTCTTTTTTTTTAAATAATTAGTGGTTTTTTAAAACAACCGAAAATCGGTGTTTGCAACTATCAATATTAATTTACTAATTACCAATCTCGAGGTTACAAGTTGAACCTATATAAAAAAATTGCTTTGGACTAATTCTTCTACTTTAAAAAAAATAAAATAATAGAAGCTATGTAGTAAATAAAAAGTAACGAAAATAGCGTACGAAGATGTGTAAAACATCGTATAGCTGCATCGAACTAAAAAAACCAGCGTGAAGAACACGCTTGTATTAAACATCACGCGTGCGTAAAAATAGTCGTCTTTTGACTCGTGGGACGATAAAGGGACGCGTGAAAAGACGGAAACGGCAATTGTACATGACACGTTTATGTTCAATGGATAGCCTTAGCCCGTACGGCAGCTCTTTCATACACGGCAAATAACATATTCACGTGTGCAGCTCTCAGACCTCCCTTTCTTTCTCCCTTCAAGCCTTTTATCCTTCCTGTTTTTTTCTTTCCCTTTTTGTATAAATTATAATTAATCGAATCTTAGCGTGAATATGTATCGTCACCAAAAAAGAAAAAGAAATATGATTCAAATTTTGTATAAGTCGTCATTTTTGTTTTATCATCCTGTGTTTTTTTCAAAGACTAATTATTTATTAAAATTCTCACAAGAAATAATTTTTCAAAAGTAAACATCACGATAAAAAAAAAAAAAAATCGAGTTTTTTGAAAAATCTTAATCATATTCTTTCCAGCAAGGGGCAATAAAAATGTGCCTAGAGGTGTACAAAATTAATTCCTACCAGACATCTTCCATCATCTACACCTCTGCAAAACGAATGTATGGTCAATTAGATAACCACTATGAAGTAACTTGAGTGAAATAGGTATAATGTTTGATGAAAGATGAAAATTTGCGTTTTACAGACACGCATACATTATTCGGCTCGTTAATATAAAGTAAATACATTCAAGGTAGTTGGTCCAATCTAGCTTTACCGTAAAGATAAGAAATGTTCACTAACCATGATTCGACGGCATTACTCAAACCAAGATCACAAGCACTTTATAAATAAATGTAAGAATTATAAAAATAGCAACGATTGCATATAAATACGTAAAACACTGAAAATATTAAATTTTAGTTAACTTGATTAAGATTCGTTTTCTTTTTTAAATATTAGTTTTTGTAAACTGTACGTCCAGAGGTTTTTAAGCAACTGTCCATTAATCGAAGTTGAAAGCCTTATGTCTCCAAAACGGCTTTGAACCGCGAAAGTATGACAATGTTATCCTATGGTTTCCGATGTCTCGGCGGTAGACGGACCGACTATCTTTACGCCTGGAATTCGTAAAAACCCCGGATCTCACGCTGAAACTCAACACAGACGTGTGCTTAAAAACTATCAATGCGCACCGCGTACTCGGTAATGTTGGAGTGCAGCTGCCGCGTCCACGCAGGGTCCATCGCCCGCAAACAGCGGATCGTTCCGAAAGCCGCGCAAACGAGGAAAAACGTCACGAATGGGTGCCATAGGTTTCGCGACGCGTGCGTGCTTATTCGTGAAAGCACGCTGCTCGACGACGGGGAGACCCGGAGGACCGCGCAGCCGCCAGCAGAGCCCGCATGGGAAGAATCGCGTGCCCAGTCGTGCCGGCGCGCCCCTTGGGCTGTCGAAAATCGAGGGCCGCCGTGCGCTGTACCCGATGGTCGGCCTTTGCCCACACGTGGGCCGGATACTGGGGCAAATGGCGGTCGATTTTGTAACGCGACGACACCGAGTCGGCCAAGTTTTGTCATCCTGGTTCTTGGAAGAGCGTGGTTGTGAGCGGCGAATCGTGTCTCCGGGACGTTTTTGAAAATGTCCCGGCGCGTTAAAAATGTCACGTGCGATGTTACTTTTGGATACAAGTTGCATGAAAATTAGAAAAATTGTTTCGACAGCGTGTTTTTTTTTTTTTTTTTTACAGAAAATAACACCGAATCAGACCACCAGTAACATCCAAGGCGTTTCGAGGTGATTCTCGATCACCAAGGACAGCGAAGCTTTTCCACGTTTGTACAACTTTATTACACCTTGTTTCGGGGCGTTTTAAAGTTTCGGAGACAGCGCTGTCTCAACGTTTTTAAAAATCGTGTGATGCTGTAACGATGAAAATTCGAATTTCGAATCAAAAGTTACCTCGGTCAACAATCGATTAATATTTCGGTTAACGATTAATTTCGAAAATAATGAGAACTTTTCTTTTCATAAAACTTGAATGACAGGGCAATTCGTGCACAGTTCAGAAACATTCGACATTATTATCGAACCGTACAGCAATTAAAACTTGCTCCTCGATTGTTTGGAACTTCGATGAAAAATGTAATCTGATCGTCGATGGAAACGAACGTCGACGAATCAATGAGCGGCCCAGGGGAAAGTCCGAGAAAACCCTTTCGTACCCGCGCGACGATGAACAATACCAGCCACACGCGAACCGAGCCGGCGAGGCAAGGGCGCTGCTCCCAATGCAGCCGCAAGATTCGGCGTCCCGCCCGTTGTGGACCAATCAGGCCGGTCTTTTCCCAAGACGCGCTCGGCCGGCCGTTGTTCGGCCATTCGTCCGAGATTATTGGCCGCTTTCTTCGTCCACCCATCGCACCTGCATGAACTTTGCTTTGGATGCTCCGCGCGCGGCACCGTACGCGTGTCGCCCGTCCGTATTGCCGGGGTGCTCGCGGCGCGTGAAGGTGTGCCAAAGGCACGAGCGCACTTTTAATCCAAAGAGGTGCGCCCGGCACAGCGAGATCCGGTGCGCCGCGGTGAACAGTCCTGCGGTCAAATTACCGAGCGCAGTCATTTTTTTACCGGGCGCGCACGATTTCGGACGGAAATCACAAGTTTGGGCGATTTCGGCCATTGATTCTGTGAGAATTTCCTTGCAAAGGGTACCCCGTAATGAGACACGAAATTTCGTTGGATCATTAGTTTGAATTCAAGGCGGCGAATCGTCTCCCAACTTAGCAAGAAATTATCTGTAAACTGTTCACTCGAATATCTTTTCCGTGCGCGTGAAAAAAAAAAAAAAAAAATTCCAAAGCGTCAGCGATGCAACGCGTGCTCCTGTACGAATTTTACGTGCAGTTGGAATATTTATTTAATATTTTTCTTTCGCCCCGATTATATTCTCGCCTGTATCGTAATTTAGCCTGGAACTGAAAAAAATTAACAGATCACGATAGTTTCGTCGTTATTCCCGCACCGAACCTACTTTTTTTTCAATCACAAGTAATTCTATCGTAAAATGTTTTGACTAATCAACGCTGTATCATATAATTACATTGTAACAACACATACAAGTTTCGATCATAAAAAGTGTCATTGAGTACTTGATTAAAAATGTGTTCTTCTCCACAGGTGATCTCTGAACCGACGAAGTAAAGCATCAACGGACGCTTCAGTTTTGTGACCGCAACAGTGGGCGCAACTTATCAACGTCCGTCGTTGCTTTCGCAATACCGAACTGTCCTGACGTTCTATCCTCGAGTATACTTTGAATTTTGCAGAAAATACTTCAAAACTACAAATAGCAGTAATATCGAAAAGGACTTTTCGGTAAATATCGATAATGAATGAAGAATACGAGTGGAAGAAAAAGCGATATTCAGGGGTAAACATACAATGCAGAAAATCATCTGTAGCTTATCGTGTAATTACACTCTGTGACTGTGATCTTTGAAAAAAAAAAATCTGGTACAAGTGCCTTGTGAAGAAAAATCCAACAAACGACTGAAAGGCGTACAACTCTTCGATAATCCAACAGATATCAGTGGACAAATATTGGGCTACGGATATCCGAGGAGAGGACTGTTATACTTAATTTTCCTTAAGCCACTGTCGATGGCCGAAATCTTTTTTTTTTTTTTTTATACATCACGCCGAATGGACGATCGAGATGATGGAGGAATGTAACATCGGCTCCGCGCGTTAAGTAGTAATGCCATGGTGATATGATGTTGGATGATTCATCGTCGCACTGCTACTTTACGCGCTGGGACATTGTGTCGTCGTCGATAGGTTATTTTGGTTTCTTACCCAGGAATGTGTGCAAGTTGATTTCTTTTTTAGTCAAGTTGTTTTCTTTTGTGCTCAATAGGCGTGATAATTTTTATCGATTTTCCCAGAAACTATATTAATCACGTTATGTATTTATACATGTTAGTATATTAAAATGTACTGATAAAAATCTAATAAAAATATTCAGAAAAGAAATGTTAAATATACATTTATAATAGAGACACAAAAAAACAAAGAAATTCTGAGGAAAAAAAAACTTGGAATCGCCAAAAATTATGCTTGTTTATGAATCAAAAGTACATGAGGTAAAAGTAGCCTACTGTGACACGATGTCAGACAACATTTTTAGAAGCATTAATTTACAGTGACTACAATAAGCTTCAATATATGGATGTAATGTTTATATATATGGGTCATTCTACCAAAACTCTATCTTATGTACCATTCGATTACAACGTCGCGTAATGAGATTTCGATCTATAAACTTTTTTAATTCATCAATGGTGTTTTTCTGCTGATGGTACAACAGAAATCAGATCAAAAAAGTGTATTATTTTAGTTTTACACGAAAAAAAGGGGCTAAAATAGCGTTACGGGCTCGTGTCCCACTCCCAAATTTTCACTTTTGACGACCCCTGGAAGCTACTTCTGGTAAAGTTGCGGGACCGAAATCTGACAAATTTTAGATTTGCACGGAAAATGCTCTTGCACGTTGATACCGTTAAACTTGGGCACTTCAATTTAGTTGCTTTGTATTCTGCAGATGTTTAGTTACTTGCAGGAATTTAATAAAATTTCTGTGTCTTGACTAGCCAGTGTAACAGGCTTGCAAACTCGTCAAATCAGTCTCCCCAAAATAAAATGTCAGAGCCCGTCACGGTGCAAAATTTAGCATATCTTAGCGTAATGTTGTTGGATCGACTCGAATGGTGTGGCATATGATGGTAGGCCAAATGTTCTTTATATAAGTGCAAGGGCGAAGTGTAATTCTCATTCAGAGCGCCGTAATCTCGATTTTAAGACGATTTCATTAAAGCCCGTAACGGTACACAATATATATTACCACGGCAAAACTCTTTCAACACGAAAAAAATATCAGATCGATCACAATCCCCATTTAAGCCTTTGTCCGTTTCAGCCTCAGAAATATGCCGTTTTTCGTAGAATGACCCATAATATATCAGTATAGAACCACTAAATTCATCCGAATGGTATTATCATTTTCAAATTTAATTTGGGTGTCGAAAAATTATTTTATAAACAAATATTGACACGATGAATGGGATATATAGGAACCTATCATGAAGCACACTGATAAATATTGATTCGTATTTAAATATCATGAATTTCTATTATAGCACGCACAAATAATAAAATCATCAAACAGAAAGCAAGCTTGACGGTCAAACGTCGATTTGAAGTCAATATAAACAGAATACAGATTCTGTTTCCTATACGGTATATATACGTGTAATGCAGTAGCAGCACCAAATTGAATCGCAGAGAGTGAGAGTCTCTCGAATTATGTATACCCCAGGGGCAAATGATGAAACTCAGCTGGCTGCGGATAATAGCACTGATATAGACACGTACAGCGGAAGTCTCATCTCGTCAGCTCGATCTCGCAAAATAGGACATACTACAACATCAACGAATACATACCAGTACACCTAAGTATTACACATGATTGTGTGCATGTAACACGAACAGAACTGTTGGATTGATCGATTGACTGCGGTCATTAGCCGGGTTTATCTGGGATGGTAGAAAATTATACTTAGTGTTTTGCCATATAGTTTCAAGGAAGCATAGTATTGTTTGTGGGACAGAAAAACGTCGCATACAAAAACTTATTTCAAAAATGTCGCGACTCAAAATTTTCTTCAGATGAAAATCTCATTCAACATTTTTCGCATGGAATTTAGAGATGTAACGTTTTTGAAAAAAAATTTCGAGGTAAGTACGTTCTTTCAGTCAACGAACTGTATGCGGTCGCTAATGAGCCTCCATTGTTGAAGTGTTCCAGTACTTGTAGCTTCGTATAAAAGCAGTTTATGCGTCAAGCAGCAAACTAAAGATATTTGCACGAATGTCCTTTTCCGAGAAATGCAATAAGTTGTATACTTTTTCTCTAATTTTTTCTAATTGCAAGTTCTGCGAGGTTCATACAAGCTAGAAAATGAAGATTCCGATTGTATTTTTTTTTTGGAAAATACAAGTTAATTCGAGTGTATGTTTTTTAAAACGTCGAAGATGGGTTACAGTGACGACCGTTTATAATTTGATACTGCAAACTGCTTTCAAAATTTCCAAGGCTTAATTTTCACTTATAACGAATAAATATCCAATCTCTCGCGAAAGAATTGAAAATCACGAAAAGAGAAGGAAAAATATTCTCAAAGTGATGGAAAATAAATCTTTTGCTGCAGCGAGTGAACAATTTACTCGCTACAGCAGGAGAAAAACCTATTTCAATTTTGCAAAAAAACAGCATGAAAAATGTTTGTAATCATAATATTTTCTCCACAATCCGCCAACAGTGATGGAATGTTCAAAATGCGAAAGATTACGGTTGTGACATTTTAGCCTGTTTTTTTCTTTGTTTTTACCTTTTTCCACACCCAAACAATATTTGTTCGGCAGCCGAAAATACCTCTCTCTCACTCCTATGGGCTATTCCGCCATCCGCAGCTCTATTTTGCTTACATGTAACCGCAGCCCAAGGCCATAGATATTGTTTGAACATTCATTTTAATTGTCAATAATAGGGTCTCAAATGGTTTTATAATTAACGGTATATCGCAATGAAGTTCAACAAAGTTTTGTCTCCGTGCAAAATGCTCAGACTTGCAAAAATTAAGCAAAAAGAAGTGACGATTTTCGTTGCGATTTTTCTAGAGCTTTAGTCGAGAAGATACGATATTTTGCCAAATATTGGTCTCCATCTTGAAAAATATATCGTTAACAGCAATAAGTATCGTCTCGTTATCGTCGAGCAAAATATCGTATCGAGAATATTGAAAAATCTAAAATTTTTTAGTTTTTGTACCTAAAAAGGGAGAGAGAGGGGCGAAATAAATATTAAGACTTGTAAAAGCCATGAAATGCAACAAAAATCCCATAACACAAATTAATTCTAGGAACGTTGTCAATGAAAATATGTCGCCCGACAGAAGCCGTATTGCGAAACTTCGAATCAGCTTGCTTCTACTGAAGGAGTCTCATATGTTAGAAAAGGCCTTCATTTGTAATGAAACATCTAGTTACCTTATTAGTTAATGAGATTTTGCAGCAAACATAATACGAAATAAGGGTACTTGATGTGTTGAAAAAAAAATTATTTTATTAAAATTGCAATATTGCCTGTCAATCTTCTAAAGTCACTCAAAACAAAGACTTTTCATTTTTTTTTAATTTCAAAGCTTCTTGAACGATTGCTCGCAGCTTTATTGATTTAAATTTTTGAAACGTTAATTGTACAAAAATCTAGATCTAATTTTTGTTAATTTTCAATCGTTTGGAGATAAACAATCAGATCTATATTTTTATTTACTTGGTATTCTAAAAATTCGGTTCAGTAAAGTTGTCCGCGACTGTGTAAGGAATAATTTAAGCTTTGAAAAATTGGAATCGAAAAAACAACAGAAAAGTCTCTATTTTAACTGCTTTTTCAGAAGATCGACAAAATACACTTGTGCAATAAGTATTGCAATTTTAATGAAATAATTTGTTTACGACACAAAGTATTAATATTCTTGAATATTTAATTTCTGTTGTGGAGCAAACTTTCTCAATTGCTTAGCATTATTTTTATTTTCAAAATCCCTTATAATAATTGAGAGCACGAGTTTTTATCGTTTGCTTTTGACGAGTATCGAAGTCTCGCGAAATCTCGAATATTGTATCGAATATCGCATTTTTCGTCTCGATATCGTATCGAAAAGTCGAGACGAGACGAGATGATATCGATGAAATATCGTCATATTGTAAAGCTGTAGATTTTGCATGATTTCAGTGGCGATATTGGTGATTTTTTTATCTGTAGGTGGCTATATAAACTGATGCCCGAGATGCCCATTCGGCAACACTGATTCTCAATGTATGTTTTTGTACTTTGTATTTCACGATATACTCGTAGTCAGATTATAGGGTACATCTGCTTTCAGGAGGTTCTATCAAGGCAACGGGACCACTTGCATGGGAGTCAGCGAGTAGCCTCATCTATTTATAATATCTCTATGGTACAGATGGGCATGTGATTGAGACCGGATTTGAATGATATAAAGACTTACCACAATAATGGCACATAAAATAACGTTTACTCGTATGAATACATACGATTTATGTATTTTAAAAATAAAGATTTTTTTGCAAAATTAACATTAATAAAGTCTTTTACCTGTGTGAGTGCTGGCTATGAAAGTTTAGAATTCCTTCAATTTTCTTTAAATATAAGTATTTCGCACTCGTATGAGTTATTATAAGAACAAGAAGTAGAATCAACAATCGTAGGGTATCTCCTTTTGTATCCCATACAATTTCCCAAAAAAGGAATTGAAATAACATTGACTTCTAATGGTATTTGCGTAAGCCTCGATACCAGTACAATGTTCTTCCACTATTTTTGTAATTTTTACAAAATCTCCCAACGTTTTTTCTGATAAAACTACATTTCCCATTGGTCTGCATACAATTCTATACGTTGAATCCTGTATACCCTTTGCCCAAAATTTTAAATATAGATCTGTCTGTTTTTGCTCATCGAAACACTAAAAGTAAAATATTCACTCAAGCATGAATAATGCATTAAAATAATTTATGGTTGGATGTACATTATTATAAATGTTCTTTGATGAAAATTGTAAATTATGATATAGTTTTGAACTTACATTTTCCAGATTGGACACGTGCCAATTTTCTAAACAAGACTGGCAATCACAAGTAAAATTATAATTATTTTTTAAAATTAATTGTCTCTCTTTTTCTTCCATGAACATATCAGGACCATAATCTACGAACACCTGCAAAAAGTTAAATTTGTATAGTTAATGAACCAGTTTAAAGTTCAGGTATGCATGTTTCTGAACTTTATTTTTTAATTAATACCATCATACAATTCTTGTTTACATGCGATCATTCTCAATTACCTGTTCTCCTTTCTTAATTGATCTTCTAGTAATTAAAAACATTTCTTGATCAATAGTATACACTCTATCCACATGCCTACAGCAGCTGTGATTGAAAAGGCTACAAAAAGGAGCAATCATCGATCCGACTTTCATCTTTTCAACATCACAATCATTTTCGTTTCCATCTTCTAATGGATAATACCATATTGAGTATTCAAACTGTAAAATATGAATATATAATATTCACATTTCATTCAAATGCATGTTTATGCAAACAAATTTTGGCATGATTATTACATTAAATTCAATATATTATACGAGTTCATGGTTGATCGTTTAAATTTTATTGAATTTGAATGTCATTTTAACTCTTTATCTTGTAAAATTAGTCTGATACTGTCACAAAGAATCCTTTGTGTTAATAATATATATTATGTGTGGCAATAATTTAAAACATGATTTTACTGAAATATTAAATACTCAACTGAATAAGAGTTCCTCGTCACGATGCGATATAAATTAAAAAATATTTCTTTGGCAACTGCAGTAGTATTTGTATTACCACGTACATCTTTATTCAAAATATCAGTTTTTTCGAATAAAATGTCCACTGCGACAGATAACAAGCTATTCTCAAAATTTAAATTATTAGTTTTCCCGGATAAATTATATAGGGTCTTGAATTTATCACTATGAAATACGCCATTATCAAAGAATCCATTGATAAACATATCTAGAAAAAACTTTCATAGTCAATACTTACATTTATTAAAGAATGAAAGAGAGAAGAACGTATTGGGAAGCAATACTTACCCTTGTTATGCTCAAGGTCCCAGGCATTCCTAATCATGTTAGCCAAACCTTCTTTTCTGATAGTTGTGATATAAATTCTAAATACCAATCGAAAAGTCGAGTCTGTACCCAGACCAGATAGAAGAGGAAGTAATAAGCACTCAATATCGTGATACTGCAACAAAGCCTCTCTCTTGCATGTTTCTGAACAAAAAACAGCAGTTACACAGGAATCACATGGAATTGCATTCCAGGCCAGATTCAAGCAATGGGTACAATTGAGGTAAATGCAAGAGTTCTCGGGAACTACGGCAAAAGCTCTTTCCACTACAATAACCGTGCCAGGCTCAATATCTTGAGTTGCGACAATGTGCCTACCATACTTGTCATCAAAATTAATAGTTATTGATTCAGATGCGCATGGAATCTTTTTGGAAGCTCTCATTCTAGTTTTCAAGGGAATCTGCTGCTTATCTTGATGATAACTCTGAACATGGTTCCTCAGAGTCCAACACTTTTCTCTGCGAGCTTTCAGTTCAGCTTTAAACTTTTCAGATTTGGTAATACAACAGGCCTTTTTAATATCAACCAGACACTCCTCGTATCTGTGCAGATGCATCAGGAGGGCTGATCTGTTACCATAGGCCATGGCCAGCTCCTCCGAGTCACTCTCAGCTAAGGCTACGCTTTGCGTATACAGAGACAGTATCTTTGAGTGTACTTCCTGGTTGTGGCTCACTGTTTCAAAGAGCTCGTTCCCCTCTTGACGGGCTTTAATGGACTTTACTGCATTCTTCTGGGCAGCAACAGCAGCTGGACTATTTCCAGCAACTGATTTATTCTGCTGAGGCTTTGGGTATAATTTCATAAACTCTTTTTCCAAATCATCCATCGCTTACTACTAGATAGTAAATATTAAAAACGATCACTATTCTGCTGACCTAAAAAAATATAATGCATGATCAGCAATGATGGGAGATTCAAACTAGGGTACAACGAAAATCTCTGATGTATTATTCATTGAATTCACTAAAAAAAGTTTAATTTACCAACTTTAATCAACTAAAAAAGAGTGCAGGGACAATTCGTTCTTCAAACCTAAGAATTACTAAATGTAAATGTATTAAGCTTCAACAGAGATTAAAAAATAGGGTAGGTTTCCTACCTCGTTCAGAAATTGTAAAGTTTAGAAAGTATGTGGTGTAAAGAAACCTCAAAATGTACATACATTTTAATCTATTAATAGACTGAACTTGATTTGTTACATGATTTATGGAACTGTTAGAATTTCATTATAAGTAGTAAATTTGTAGATTTAACCCTGAGATTAAAGATGAAGAATTGAAAAACAGTCCTTTATTTTTGGAGACAATAGATTTGTTCGGGGTAGGACCTCGGAGTTGTTCGGAGGAGCTCCGAGGCCTCCAAAAATGTATAGCTACACATTGAAACATATAACTGTATCGGTGGTCACAGAGGCCTCCGAGGTCCTCCGAGGTCCTACCCCGAACAAATCTTATGGAAACTTATGGATTCTGGGAAATTTCTCTACAAATTGAAGGTATTAGAAAAGTAAAGCTCTGCATTGCAGGGGTGGTACGACCTGATGGGGCGGTATCATGTAACTTTTTTTGCTTTCGATCAGGCTTCTGGACAAACAAATATTCATCTTAAATACGTCAGAAGATGCATTTAAGTATAAATAAGTGTGTCGAAACTCTTATGCAGATGAAAAGAAAGTTACATGATACCACCCCTGGAATGGTATCATATAACTTTTTGTGCTTTTGCTCAGGTTCTGGACCAACAAATTTTCGTCTTAAATACATCGGAAGATGCATTCAAGTCGAAAATAAGTCTGTCAAAACTCTTGTGCAGATGAAAAAAAAGTTACATGATACCATCCCAGTCACAGGGGTGGTTTGCATAACTATTTTTGCCTATGGTATATAACATGGGGAAAACAAGTTACGCAATACCACCCCTGGGGTGCGAGTGCGTAACTTTTCTAGTGGGTCGGGACAAAACAATTCTCTCTTAAATACACCGTAATTAAGACATTTTCAAGACTAAAGTTAGATATCCTGAAGTCGAAGAAAAAGTGTTATATACGCACTCGCACCCCTGGGGCCCCTGGGGTCGTACGTACTGTGTAACTTTTTCAGCTTTCGACATGTGTATCTGGACAAGAAAATTCTTATCTTCAAGACGCCATAAGATGCTTTCAAAATGAAAATTGGTCTGTCCAGATACAAATATCGAAGAAAAAAAAGTAACACGGTTACGGCCCCTGGGGTCTGATCGCGATCATTCGATACATGCCAAAAGTGAACTTTTTTTCGATAATCCCTAGACTACGCATGCGCGTAGCCTTCATTTCTGGTTGT
>JAPYYV010001721.1:0-29387 GCA_030522625.1 Copidosoma aretas
AGCCTTTAAATTTGTGCACTAAACGCTGGAATTATCGCTCTTGCCCTAAAAGCAATCGCTTGAAAAAAACCACGTAGGAAATCCATGTGGTGTTTGTCTTAAATCTCCACATGGATTCGTCGACGTTACTCATATTTAAAGAGTGTTAATCACTGGTCATACCATTCTTAAAAATGATTTAACGACGTCAGAGAAACAAAAATTTCAATCTTATGTGGCTTTACTGAAAACTGCTGTACAACTCCTTTACGATCATTTTGAAATTTTAGAGGCAACAAAAATATTTATGAACGAATAAAACGTTTTTGTATCAGACATTAAGCGAGAAGTAGTAGCAGCAGTTGAGGCATTTAAAAACAAACTTGAAATTTTCATATCAGACATTGAGCAAGAAGTTATAGCAGCAGATAAGGCATTTAAAAATGTACCTGAAATTTTTATTTCAGAAAGAAAGAAAGTAGTAGAACCCACAAAATGCGTTCAAGGTAAAGGTATAGAAGCAGCAGCAGCAGCAGCAGCAGCAGCAGCAGCAGCAGCAGCAGCAGCAGAAGCAGCAGTACCAGTTGTTCAAAATTATGTATCTGTAAGTCTACATGATGTAAATAGTGCATTTGAAAACTGGATCACAACGGCTTTGATAGTAAATTTAAAACACTAGGACCTCCAAAAGTTTCTTAAAGATGCAAAATGACCATTTTTTAAACAAATACAGCAATCTCCAAGTGAACATAAAGCATTAAATGTAAATACAATATTGTCAGCTGAATATGCAATAGTTAAAGATAATGTCAAGAATGTAGATATAAAATACTTTAATACTAAGTTGCAATCTATATACCGGTTAACAGACGTAACTTAGTGGTTTGATGTAAATGTACAACAACCAATAGATACAAATATGGATGATTATAGTGATAAAGACTCGGGCTGGTCTTTGCACTTTGTTTTGAATTAAGTTGTGAACATTATTAAACTAAATCCTATATGAGGCAGCTCATTCATAGACTTACAAGATTATATAAAAAAATGCGTTAATGTGTTGAATAGGGACGTGTAATGCTTTAAATAGGCTATTCTATTTGCACTACACCCAGCGAAAATAAGTACAAATCGTGTCCTCAACTATGTTCAGAATGAAAACGAGTTAAAATTTGATGAAAGAGAGGTTCCTGTGCACGAAATTACAAAATTCGAAAATCAAAATGAAGTTTCGGTTGATTTATATTTTTTTAAAAAGAAAAATATTTGAAATATCTTTCCTAGTTACTTAACATCGAAAAAAAAAGAAAAACATATAAATCTTCTGTTTATTGAAAGCTTTTACGTAGATTATGAAGTAGACGACTATAACTAAAAGACGATAATTTTAACGAAGAGTATGAATATCATTATGTTAGGATAAAAAATTTATCTCGCTTAGTGTGTAAACTCTTATCTAAATATGGACATGCAGTAAATATTTCTGATCTTTGTTTTCGCTATTTTTTGTCCAAACAAGAGTGGGAAAAGCATGAAGTTGATTAATACATCTAAATAAGTGTAAAAGCACACTGCCCAATAGAAATACTAATGATAATATAAATTATACTAAAATTTAAAAATTTTACTTACAAGAGCAGGGTACCTTTCGTTGTATATGCAGACTTTCAATATTTACTAGAACCTGTAAAGAGTGACCATGCCTATCAATGTCACAGGGCATATAGCATTGGTTATTTGGTCAAGTGCTTTTACGATAATACTAAATTAGAATATAAAATATACAGAGAAAGTAATTAAAATGATGAAACACCTGCCAGGTGGTTTAATAATTCTCTTTATCGTCTTGCTCTAGAACTAGAACATTATACAAAAATCCTCTCAAAATGATAAGCTTGTCATCTGAAGAATTATTCAAATACGACAACGCATCTTTGTGTAATATATGGGACATTCCACGTCAACCGGGCCACCTAAATCATCAAAAATGGACGCAATGTAGAGAATCCAATTTCAACTTAATTTTTTCGTTTATTAAGGGGCTTTCGAAGTATGAGTGGCGTTTTGAAAAATTTAAGATGTGAGACCAAAAATGGCGCCTATAATGGGAAAAAATCTCAAAAAATCGGACAATACCGTCTGAAAATTGCGTCAAACCTGCTTACAGGGGTTTAAGTCATGTATTCTTAGTCAAGTCACATGTCAAACCTAAACCTTTATTACATAACCTTAAAATAGCTTAAGACCTTCATAATTAATGATTTTAAGTAGTGAAACCTAGGTTCGAAAGAATTCGACGCCAAAATATCCTCTATCGAGAGCGTATTATTGCATCATCTTACAATTGAGAGTATGATGACCCAGAGCCTTTCTACTTAACCTAAAATTACTGAAAGACCCCGTTAAACGAGCTTTTAATAGTGATAGCCCTAGTAATTTGCGCTAATATAATATGTGGCTGTGTAAATAAAGCTTGTAAATGAAATAGTTATTTTCGTCTTTTGAATTTCATATAATCCGCACATAACCTTCGTTAGTCGGAAAAATTCTCTTGTAGAAACATTAAAACGACTAAACTGTACAAAGAAAGGTCAGAATAAAATTTAAAATCTATATTATACGAAACAAATTATTTTCCGTTCTTTAATCTCATAATGTCACCTTCGCCGAGGGATTTTCAGTTATCGGACGGAAAAATAGTATTCAAAAGTCGCTTGGAAAGGCTTATTTTCGAACCTTGTTACAGCCTTCGACTTCGGCTAGTACCGTAAACCTCTTTGATTGACAGTTAACCCGTTCTGTGCCTTGTATGAAATGCATTATACTAGATTTAATTTACGTACTTGTACTAATAATAAGTAGTGAAACATTTGTCGTGACACATATTCTTTTGTTAAGTTGTACAATCAGGAATTGAATTCTGGTGTTCTTACAGTAAAAGATACTTCTTTAGTTCGTGGAGAATGATCCATTCGATTTAGAAATTAAAATATTTTATTAAAAGTTGGATGATTAACAATGGTGGAATAAGGATGACTCATATTGCATTATACTCATTGGGACATCAGCTGTACAATATCTTATAATTTTTAACTGGCTATCCTGACTTACGGTAAACGCATGAGCTAAAGAAATATTTTTTACATCAGTAGCTTGATGTTGATTTTCAAATTGCACGTCTCTATTGAAAAAAAATCATATCGAAAAACCATGTCCGAAAACCATATCGAAAACTGAATGAAAACATGTAGTTTCGCTGCTCCATTTTCATGTGATTTTTCGTCTCAAATCCCCATGTGGTTTTCTGAAAACGAGTCATAAGGTTTTGCTAATAGTGTGTGAAACTCGAATCATCATTATTTAGCCATAAATACTGCAAAATAGTAATTGCTAGTAGTTACGAACAAAAATCATAGAATTGAGATATTTTACAATGCAACAAAACTACATGGTTTTTGAGAAACCACATGGTTTTGTTTTCAGAAAACCATATGGTGATTTGAGACAAAAACCACATGAAAACGGAGTAGCAAAACCATATCTTTTCATGCGGTTTTTCATACGGTTTTTGGACATTGGTATCTCGATATGGTTTTTTTCAATAGAGGTGCGGAGATTTAATATCACATAGAAGTAGTCTTTTTTGCATTCTCATTTTTGAATCATTTACAGTCACCGAAACACAATCTTTTTTATCAGGCATCAGAATTATTTTCATAGAAGTCGATAACATTCTCAACAATATCTTCTGCTAAGCTTTTTACTGATTTCATGATAGTAATAGTTAAGATACCTTCTGATTTGCGCAATTCTTTGGCTTCAGTAACTGATCTTCGAGACGTTTCAAATTATTCAGAAATCTTTCGAACACTCCAACAGTTAGGAGCCAATGTGAGGATTGTTGTACGTAGAAGGTCGTTGTTAGGTAAACTTGCAGACTTTTCTTCAATAGATTAAAGCATCTCTTCTAGAGCAGTCTGTCTGGATGGATTACCTATTCCTGGTAATATTTCATCAATTGCATCATTAAATTTAACTGACAGAAGTGCCGTATCAGCTGAACCATCTGGCTCTTCAGATTCATTCCCTAACTTTACATTTTTGTAATGCAATTTCCTACACTCAAGACCGATTTTAGCTTTAAGAGAAATACGTGGAAAATATTTTAACATATGCTTAGAAATTGATCTGAATTGTTTTCCTTTATCTTTATGGCTATCGATTGCATAACGATTAGCACACATATCTAAATGGACAGTTTCAGGAGCACCCGACATCATTAAGTGCTTTTTAAATTTTATGTAAACATGAGACTAAATACAAGAAAAAACTGATATATTTAAGTAGATACTATGAACCTATGAAAAGAAACGATAGCATAATCAGATGGCTGAACATTTGCGAAAGAAATAGTACATTACTCACCTAGGGAGAAGTAGAGAATGTCTCAGAACACAGGCATTTAACGCCAGAGGCGAAGCCAAGGGTGATAAGCATGTGTTCTGAGGCTTTCTTTATTTCATCCCGTGGGTTGTATACGATTTTTAACCAATCCTGCGCTGGGAGGAGAAATTTTCGTTTTGCGAAGCGGAAAATTTATTCGTTACTATCATAAATGATATTTTGTGACATGCCATACCACAATAAGTGTAATTATCTGTTAACCATCAGAGCAGTTACTAACTAGACACTATAAATCAATTTTAAAATATTATTTAAAATGTTTTTGAAACACGCATTCATAAGTTGGAAATAGAGATTTAGTAACGCTTTATAATTACCACATTCAGGCCGCGGTTACGTGGCAGCGGAAATAGCCAGCAGAACGTCACGGCGGAAACAAAAAAAAATTCCCCCACCACCAACTCTACGAGCGTTCCGCTCCCGCTGGAAAAATTGTCTATCGTGCACATGGAGCGGAACAAAGCTGAGCGTAACGGCAGAATTGAAAAAAAATATTTTATAACTTTTTATTAAACTTATTATTATACTATCTATGCACATCCGTAGTCTTATGGCTTGCATAGTAATGGTTTTATTGCAAAAAATCACACATAACTGTTAAAAAGTTGTACCAATTATACAAAATCAAGTATTTGCCGCTGGAAAGCTTATTTCTCGTTGGTTGCTGTCATGACGCTGCCCTTCTGTTCCGCTCCATGTGCACGATGGACTATTTTTCCAGCGGGAACAGAACACATATTTTCCTTATTTGATGTCTGCTTGTTTATATTCACCTTTTTGTGTTGTGATAGGAGATTGAGTTTGTAAATATTAAGTGACTATTCCAAAATTCATTATGAATGTTGAAATTAATTTGATCAAGACCAGCATTGATCAGTTGTTATTATTGTGTACGGATAAGTCTATTTCTTTGTACCAAAAACTGAAACTGTGAAAAATTCAATTGTTGTTATTAGGATTGCTAGAATGTTTTGATAACTCTGAAAATAAAACAGAGAGATCCATGTGGGTCAGGGAAATTTTCACTCCAAGACAGAGAATTTTACAAGGGCATAGCGAAAATCTTATTGAAATCTTGAGAGTAAACGATCAAGCATTATTTTTTAATTATTTCAGAATAGATGCAGAGGTGTTTGAAAAAATCTTTGGAATAAATGGGCCTGGAATAGCTAAAAAATTTTGTGTCAGAGAGCCAATACCACCTCATACTGGCTTGCAAATCTGTTTAAGATACTTGGCTACAGGAGATTGCATAAAATCTATTGCCTACGCTTTCAGAGTCTCGCCCAGTATAGTGTCAATGATAGTTGGAAGAAGTTTGTGTTGAATTGTATATCAAGCTTAAAGAAATCGTTTTGAGAGTCCCAACTGCTGAACAGTGGATACAAGTTGCAAAATAATTTAATACTCTCCAGAATTATCAACATTGTATTAGAGCCATTGATGGCAAACATGTTATGATTCAGGTATTGATCATTGAACGTGTATAGTTTTTTAACAAAAAAATGTGACAGTATGGTACACCTATTTGTTTTTTTCAGTGTCCCTCACATGTTGGCTCACGATTTTTCAATTATAAGAAGCGGCACAGTATCAATTTGACAGCTGTGGCAGATGCACACTGCAGATTCGTGTTAGTTGATGTTGGTGCTGAAGGACGTTGTAGTGATAAAACTATTTTGACAAGAAGTCGTTCAATGTCCCAGACTCCAGTGATGTTGGCTCGTATAATTTGCCCTGTATGTGCTGGTAGGTGATGGAGGGTACCCCTTACTTAAATATTTAATGCGTCCTTTTGCAAGATCAAACCTGGATGCAGAAAGAGAAGTACACAACTACCGCCACTCCAGGGCTAGGCGTCTAATAGAAAGTGCATTTGGATTGCTCTCAGGACGATGGAGGATTTTCTATTGACCTATTAACACTGACGTTGAGAAAACAACAAAAATTGTACTGGCCACAATTTGTTTGCATAACTTTATAATATCTGAAGAGCTTAAAAAACGAACACAAGATAGAAGATATTTGCAGGTCAGTGATACCAGAACATCTGATATGTGTACCGGCTTGGTCGACTTCAAAAATGATGCACGTCACGGTACAAGTATGTCGGCTAAACGTATAAGAGATCAGTTCAAAAGTTTTTTTGTACTGAGGGTGCAGTGGATTGGCAGTGGGAGAAGGCTGCAAACAATGAATTTTGAATGTATTACAGTGTGTATATTACATAAACTATACGTATGTTGAAATAAACTGATCTGAGAATGAAATATGATTTTTTTTTTGTCTTCTTACATAGCTTTTTTGTGCATTACATAAAGAAAAATTGTGATACAAAAGGAGGGTCACATCGGGATGAGTATTATTACAAGACCAAATGATTTTAACAAAAAATTGTACTCTATGTATTTTGTTCGACAAGCTACGTGCAATATTTTTAGCCAACACAGTATCATGTCATCCATGCAATAAATTATTATCTATTTTATATATAGATGAAAACACTACAGCAGTCCTGCTTCCTCTTCCTCTTGTCTGGCTGAATCCATGATCTTGCATTCCAATCGTCTTCTATTTCTGTATGGCAAACGTCGAAGTATATCCATTAAATGAATGCAAAAACCCTCAGCCGCATCTGCCTGCTGATTACTTTTGGTAATAGCTTGTAGTAGACTTGTTTTGTACTCTAGATCAACAAGATTCTTCTTTTTCGCTAAAATGCAAATAATCGATATGCTAACTAGTTCACAATAGACAATAGCAAAACAAACTTGAAATGTTTCATGTAACTACATACATTTTTCTCGTGCAGAGAACGTTACGCTCGATGCAGCGGGAGATGAAATACCAGAGGTACTTTCATACTGAATACTTTCATCATCTACTGCTACTGAAAAGCTATCATCAATCAACTCCTCGCTGTTATTGTGTTAATTGGGTGGTATATTGTTTGTGCAAGTGTCAGTCAAGTTACTAATACACCTACAAGAATAATGAAACATAAGATAATATAAAAAGGTTTATGAATACAGAGATTATTGTAAAACTCACTGTCTTTTGTGTGCACAGGCATTTAAAAAATTCATTTGATTGTAGAATCTAAAACTAGTTGCTTCATCTTTCTTGGCTGCTAAGCCACTAGGTGTATAACTGTCTACCTTTTTTTTTCGTTTTATTAAACGAATCTCTCAAATTCTTCCACCTTTTCTTGATTGTGCTAACATCAAAAGTTCCTACGATAGTTACAAACATCAATAATCATGAAATCAATCGAATACTTACTGCAATGTTCCATTACCATCTAACTCTTTGGCTACCTCTTTCCAAGCCTCATCAACAGATATCGGATTTATTTCCGGGACTGGGATACTAAAATTCCAGAGACAGCTTCTCTTCTCGACTTCGTATATCAGTACTTCATCCCATTTTACTCAGCTGATGTCACCCCTTTTTCTTTTCTTTGCTGCACTACAATCTTCGCTGGTCTCTTCACTGACACATGCATCATGACCAGATTCATCCTCTGAATTTTAGGTACTGCTTTTCTGAGATTCGCTTTCATGAGGTGGCACAGGAAGAGCACCGGGTTTGGGATCCTTGCTGCCTAGTTTTTGTTGCATGATGGGTCCTACTTGCCAATTTTAAGGTCTTACAATAATTCCGAAACATATCAATCTTTTAAAAAATATTCAAACAAACCTCTCCAAATGAGATCGCATTCATTTATAAATATGGTTTCCTTTAAAGCATCAATATCGTGAAAACACGTATGATTTAAAAAGTCATAACTCTTGGGAAGAACACATTTACAATGAAAACAGCGATACTAAAAAAGAGGTTAGATACATTAGTCACATCAACACTTTTTAAAACTTATTCTACAATACATATTTACTCTTACGTGATTTTCAATCAGTTTTTCTGTGCAACATATATTACTCATTTTTGGTTTAACAAAATAAAATTTTGTTCACCGTATCATTCGACTCAACTTCACAAATGAACTTTTCCGACGGAAATCTGAATATGCGAGCGTAATTGGATTTGGTTGTGGTGGGGGAACATTCCTCCCTCCGCTGCCTTTCCTCCGTAACGTTCCGCTGGCTATTTCCGCCCCATGTAACCGCAGCTTTAATTGTTGACATGAAATTTATATCTTATTAGGGCTTTTACACGTGGAGAATATAAAAAAGTATTAGGGGTTTTCTTACAATAACCATAATTGGACACAAGAATAGGAATAATTAGACATTAGCAAATTGGTCGATACTAATCGATAGTAATCGCGACTGATCGCATTCTAACGCGCGCGCGCGCGCGTGCTTGTATAGGTTTCGGAACACTGACGCACGCGACAATTACGAAATAAACTCATTGTGAGCTTGTATCGGCCATTTAAAAGTTACAAATTATTTGGTTCCCTATAGATTTTTGGGACTCTATAATATTTTTCTGTTTAAGTAGTCCCTAAGCTTGAAACATTCTTCAGTAATAAAGCTCTGACTGTCATTATTACATTTCATGATGTAAAGAAGAACAGGTGTGCTCACTACGGCATTGGACGTTGATAGCGTCCATTGGGAACACGCATTTCTGATGTCCATTCGAACAGACGCCAATAATTTTAAATATAGTGAGCACACGATGTCTTCTTCACATCATTATTATATTAAGTAGTTTCCGCATGTATATTTCATATGAGAACCCTAATATGAAATCCTAATAGGAATTTGGATATTAATTTCAATACGGATTCATCATGCATATTCAATAAACCTTTTATTTAATGGCAGTTTAGAGCACAAATATCCAACCTAGATTTAAAATTGTATTTTTTCTCCGTTTTCCATACAGTTAAGTCGTTCAAAATTGTCTACAAGAAGATTTTTTTGACTGTAGAAAATTATGTTAGGTTTATATGGAATTCTAAAGATGAAAATGATTATTGAATTGACTAGCTTCATTTACACAGCCATAAATGATATTAGCACAAATTACCAGGGCTATCGCGATCAAAAGAACATTTAACCGGGTCTTTTAGTAATTTGAGGTTATGTAGAGAGGTTCTGTGTCAGCACACCCTCAATTATAAGACGATACAGTAATGAAGCTCTCAATAGATTAACTTTTGGCATCGAATTCTTTTAAACCAAGGTTATACGGCTTAAAATCTTTGATTATAAAGGTTTTCAGGTATTTCAAGGTTATGTAATAAAAGTTCTGGTTTGACATGTGATCTGACTAAGAATACGTGACTTTTAACCCTTGTAAGCAGGTTTGACGTAGTTTTCAGACGGTATTTTCCGATTCTTTGAGATTTTTCCCATTTTAGGCACCATTTTGGGTCCGCCATCTTGAATTTTCAAAACTCCACTCGACTTTCAAAAGCCTCTCAATAAACGAACAAATTAAGTTCAATACGGATTCTCTACATTGCGTCAATTTTTGATCATTCAGGTGGCTCGGTTGACATGGAATGTCCCATATGTAAAAAAATTATCAGCTGGGATAATATGAGGTATTTTTAATATTTTTTTCACGTTCTTAGTAATTGCGGTCCCACTCATAACAAGTGTAATATCAACTATCAAAACTCGAGAATGATACCTGTGATTTTCCATAACTTAAACGGATATGATTCGCATTTGTTTATAAAAGAAATTGCGACATGCTTTCCAGGGAGAATTCAGCTTGTGTCACAGACAAAGGAAAAGTATATTTACGAAATATGTGGAAGGAACTGATATTAATCTCTGATTCATCGATTCCTTTAAGTTCATGGCTTTGTCTCTTGGAAAATTGTCATCTAATTTAGAGGAACATAAAATACTAGAAACAGTATTTTCAAATGATGATAAATATACTAGGGATCAAATAAATTTATGATTAAACTTTTTCTTTTAAAAAACTAGGGGAAAAACAGTTGCCATCTAAACAAGTTTCTTACAGCAGCTCATACAAAGCAAATATAATTGATAAAGAGTATAGACATGCTAAAAACATCTAGAAGAACTCTAGCATACAAACACTTGGGCAATATTTTGACTTGTACTTCAAAACTGACGTTCTGCTACTTGCCAAAGTATTCAAAAATTTTCGAAACAATTGTCTTAAGGCATACAAATTAGACCAGGCTTATTATGCAACACGTGGATTAACCTAACACGCCATGTAGAAGTATACGAAGGTTAGAAACACATTTTTTTTCCTTTTTATAACAGGTTCACGCGTAATTTGATGTACGCATCAATTACAGATAAAACTAGATTTGTCAACTGATATAGACGTGGTTATGTTTATCGAGCGCGGAATTCGTGCGGTGTTTCACAATGCTGTAGTTCATACCCTAAAGCAAACAATCCGTGTATGAAAAAAGGTTATAAAGATGATAAGGATAAAAAATATCTCATGTATTATGGTATCAACAATCTTTACGGAAAAGCCATAAGCAAGCCATGGGCTTACAGAGGTATCAAATGGTTTGGAAATGTTAACTCATTAGGTATTTTAAACGTAGCAGATGGTGCTGAAATCGTCTATATACTTGAAGTGGATCTTAAATATCCCAAAGCGCTCCAAAACGCTTATTAAGATTTAGTATTCTGTGCTGAGCATATGACCCCTCCAGGATCCGAACAAAAAAAATTGCTTACTACTATGTACGACAAAAAACTTTGTTTGCATTTTTTCGCCCTCAGGCAGGCAGTCAGTCAGGGCACCATGATAACGCATATTTATGGAGTCTTAAAATTCAATCAGAGTACATGGTTAAAGAAATATATAGACTTAAACAGTGGAAAGTGTCAAAATGCGAAGAATGCATTCGAAAAGATGCTGTATAAGCTCTTTAATAGTGCTATATACGGCAAAACGACGGAAGATAAGCGCTAGCGCGTTGATGCTAAGCTCGTCAATAAGTGGAATGGAATACACGGTGCCAAGGCTTATATTACACAACAAAATTTTTATAGTTATGACATATTTGATGAGGAACTGGTAGCTATACAATTATTGCGCACTGATATATCTATTAAAAAATCAATGTACGTGGGATTAAGTGTGTTGGATTTATAAAAGACGCTTGTATATCAATCTGATTATGACTTTATGAAAAGCCAAATGGCGGATCAGTACAAACTGTTGAATACCGACACTGATAGTCTTGTATATGAAAGAACAAATACAAATATTTATAACGTGAAGCGCTAGAATATCATGGAATTCGACATATTAGATTATCCTACTGACAATGCTTTTAACATCCCTTGTAATAATGGAAAAGTTGTTGGTCTTATGAAGGATGAATGTAAGGAGGAAGTAATGTTGGAATTCGTAGGATTGAGAAGCAAAATATGTAGCGTTAGAATTCAAGATCAAAATCCATTAAAAAAAGCTAAGAGTGTTAAAAGCTCAGTAGTTAAGGTTACAATAACCTTTGAAGATTACATTTGGTGCTTGCGTCAAACCGTAGCACGATTCAAGAGCAAAAAAATATAAGATCACGGCATAATCAGCTCTTTACCGAAAAAGAAAAAAATTGCGTTAAAAGCGCAGGATAATAAACGCTATCTTCAGCCTGGACATACATATACCCACAATGGGGCCACTACAGCATAGTGGAGGGGGGAATCAGCAAAACCTAAGTGAAAAGCTAAAAGGAAAGAAAGCAGTCAATCTGGTAGACAAGGCTAGACAAGGGGCTGCTGTCGTAGAGACGCCGAAAATGGAGGGAGTAGCCGCAGAAGAGGGATTAGCTGTATATCAGAAAGTGGCACAGCTGGCAGAGCTCATTATATTATCTACCAGTGGTTCAAGTAGGACTGGACTGAAAAGACAGCAGAAGCCTACAAGCGACATGGTACCATCATCAGTAGTGGATTCTCCAAACGATAGCTTTATACCGTGTAGGAAGTCTTGATACATAACAGGTAAGAATTTTTTTTTTTCTTTCTTACGTCCATCATAGTAATCATTACATGCACTAATGTTACAGATGAATCTCACAGAGCCTAATATAATTGCCAACAGCAACGGCTACCTTCCGGCTAGAAGACCTAATGAGATGGAATCTGATAGAAACTATATGGTGACTAAACTTGGAAAAGTCAGTACAAGATTTGAAAGAAAATACTTGCTGAATTACGTGACGTATTTCAAATCTTTTTACTGCATTAAATTGGTATAACTGTCAATGAGAACAACAAATTTCGTAATGAAATGTTAGAAGCAGTCAATAAATTTAAGTTATTTGTGTTATATATGGAAACCATATCGTATTTACTTATGCCTAAGAATAAATAAATTTGAAAAAATTTGTTTTAAATTCTTAAGTTTTTTTTTTGTAGACTATATCTCTTCCTACATCAAAAATTTGATTTAAAACATAATATTAAATAAATAGTACTTTTACATGAAATGATATTATTATATATCAACCCAAGTGTTGTGAGAATCGTCAAAACTCAACCACTTGACGTAAACTTGTTGTCCGCGTCTTCGAAGAACTATTTCCAAGAGGTAAATATCTGGATTTTTCTTTTTCTTTAGTTCCTGTCAAAACCTTTTTTGTATCGTCTCTTATTTATTTGTCTGTCTTTGTCAACGACAAAAATTCCAAATCTTTCATCATTCCAACAGATGGAGCATAAATTTTTGAATTAAATGTATGGAATATCTGAATTTACGTGATCATTATACACATGTCTTAAATTTCCTTCATTTTGGCGGAACAAAGCTAAAAGATAAACATTATCTCTTACAAGAAGCTGTATCACATGAGCGTATAATTGACAAAGACGAAAGCATTATACATTTACATATCTTCCCATGCGAAAAAATGCCTGCACATTATCCTGATTTTCGCAAGCTGTATCATCGTAAATCATTATAGAATTTAATGAAGCATCATCTTAAGATAATACTGCATCATGCTGACTAAATTAAAAGTATTTCACACCATCTATAGGAGCCAAGAGCTCTTTAAAAAATTTGTATTTTGGTTGGTTGAGTGACTTTGAATACACGTACACATTTTCAAACTGTACTCCGTTAGGATGTACTATCAGTGCTAGTAGACTATTGGTTTTACCGCAGTTAAAAGGACCACAAAATACAGCTCGAATATTATCAGGAAGGAGTGAACGCTGACGGCTTAACCGTTTTTCTTGTTTTACAGTAGCGTCAAAGTTTAGTACTTGTAGTATAATTAATTGTTAAATTGTTCTTCAAAATGTATGTCTGAACTGTATGACGTATAAATTACAACTAAACTGGAAGAGCAGTAGTGACAGTGCCTCATCCTTTTGCTCTCAGTCATAACTATACACGTTTTATTGCAAAATTTCTGCCAACTCTAAGTGGAGAAATTTTGTTTACTAACACTCAGTCATGATCCAACCTCCGTAGAGTAATAATCATATATTTTAGGAGGAGTACGGTCTTGTAAATCAAATCATAAATTCTTTACCTGCAGAAATTAACTGGCCAGGCTATCAGTACTGTGGTCCAGGAACTCAACTTACGGAACGTCTCACTAGAGGTGATCCTGGAGTAAATCTTCTGGACGCTGCGTGCAAAAGGCATGACATAGCTTACTCGAAAAATCGCAAAAATCTTCAGGCTAGAAACATAGCAGATAAAACATTAGCTGAGAAGGCTTGGCAAAGAGTTGAAGCTTTAGATTTAAGTATTGGTAAAAAAGCAGCAGCTTTTCTAGTTACAGATGCTATGAAGCCTAAGAGTACATTAGGTATGGGTTCGAAATGGAAAAAAAAAAAGTTTGAAAAATAAATGTAGTATGAAGAAGAACCTTAATACTGCTTCGAGTGCAGTTATTAAAGCAGCCTTGCATGAAATGAATACTAAGAGAAAAATTGCTCGTAAAGTGATCAGTAGTGCATTAAAAGGTGCTCGTAGTGCAGTTAGTAAATCTGGAGCCAAAAAGCGTATTCAAATCCCCCGTATTGTCCGTCATCCTGCTGAAATTGGTGGAGCTTTATGCTTGATTCCGTTGTTTGCTGGCTCAAGTGCAGCTGGTGCTGTAGCTAATGGAATAGCATGAATTACGAAGAGTGTCAACGCATCTAAATCAGCGAACAAATAACTAGAAGAAAGTCAAATACACAATAAAACTATAGAGACTATTGCTTTTAGGAAAGGGCTTTATCTTGAGCCACATAAAACTGGATTAGCAGTATCTAAAGCCATACGGAAAAGGTCTAAAGAAAAAAACCGCGTGAGGGGTCTCGGGACCCCCGAATAAGCGAAGCTGCTTTATATGTGTGGCAATGAAACAATATCTGACATTGATGCTTCTAGTAAAGGGAGTGGACACACTCATGTACATGCCAAAGGACACACACACACGTGGACACACTAGTACGAGTAGCGCCCCCAGCGTTTAGTGCGTCTGCTTTCCCGATTCGGGCAGTGTGAGCCAAGGCTCCCAGATTTTTGGGACTTCACCGCATGCACAGTAACGAAAAGCCGTCAAAAGCAGCGCATTGGCAGAACAGAAGCGCGCGGATCAAACGTCCGAAATGACGCTGTACGCCCAATTCTACAAAACCCAAGTACGTAAACTCAATGACCCTGTGCACTCACTTAACTGAATATTTATTTGTTAAATGGATGAACTAGATCCCAAGTGCTCAATCCCAAGTAACCCAACTGGCTTGCTTGCCTATACTATTATTTTTACCTAAATAACTAATGACCCAGAGTGCTAATTCCTTGGCGTTTTAAGAAACAGCACTATTATGAAGTATGTACACCTCACAAAAATGATTTGTTCCGAACGTGGTTGTTACACAACGTCACTGACATCACATAACCCACGTTAACTTATAGTTTTTTGAAATTAACCGTCATACGACTTAGCAATTGACGTGATGTTCGGAACGAATCAATTTTGTCAAGTGTACATGTATTTTCCACAGCAGCTACCGTATAGTAATCTTTAAAGGTCGGTTTCTTACTACTAAAAAACGTACGGTCTCTCTGTATTTTACGAGCGTGAGACCGGCACATACCAAGTGGCCACATTATGCGCGCGTTTTATTTTATTACTTGTTTAATGAATCAAATGAAAAAATTGCATGTAATTTGTAAGTATTCTTGTTAAATTGATAATTATTTGGTAAGAAAGAAATGTATGTCGCAAGAAAATTATCGTTTTGGATTTGTTTTGATAAAATTGAGGTACTACGCAAGTTTTCAATAATTACTTTATTCTTTAGCGGAATTTTACAATTAATTAGAGTAATAGGTACAATAATTATAATTGTAATTATAATAACAACAGCAGCAGTAATAATATTACCATTAAAAATTATAGAAAGTTAATTGAAAATGACTGCGTTCTTACTTAATAAAAGCAACGACAGCAATTTTTGCGAAATTAAACTAGGTAGATATATCGCAGCCCGACGAAACCCGCTGAAAACCAAAATATATACTAACATTTGTACTTTTTAGAGGGTAATTAAAGGAGCGAATGAAGAAAGAATTTATGTATCACTGCGTTTTTTGATAGCGTAAAAATTTTTTGCGTTTCGTTTTTTAGTAGTACAAAACCGACCTTTAAAGATTACTTTACGTTAGATGCTGTAAAAAATATCTGTACATACTTCATAATAGCGTTGTTAATTAAAACGCCAAGGAATTAGCACTCTGGGTCATTAGTTATTTAGTTAAAAATCATAGTGCAAGCAAGCCAGCCAGTTGGGTTACTTGGGATTAAGCACTTGGGATCTAGCTTATCCATTTAACAAATAAACATTTAGTCAAGCAAACGCACATGGTCATTAGGTTTACGTACTTGGGATTTGTAGAACGTTTGAGCCGCGCGCTTCTGTTCCGCCAATGCGCTGCTTTCGACGGCTTTTAGTTACTGCGCATGCAGTGAGGTCCCGAAAATCTGGGAGCCTTGGTGTGAGCCCCCGCATCGAGAGAGCACCAAGCGCTGGGCGATCAGCTGTCTCACATTAAGAGAGTATAGCTACACTATATATAGCCTTAATACAGCATTGTCGATCGTCGTCACTAAGCAGCAGTATTTTTCATATATTTTGAAAAATTTGTAAATAGAAGGGACTACTCGATGAAAAAGTTCCCGCTGCACACGCTGGTATCACGGAGGCTATATTCTACAAACAAACCTACCAGTAAGTCAACAGACGAAAGTATAAAAACCTGTGGGTCCGATAATACACAATGTCATGCTGTCTTTTTTGCAGTCACGTTATGTCTCACTGTATTCTGCTGGCTTACGGCGTGGCGTCAACTGAGTCAGTTAACTCAGCTTTCTCGTTGGTAACTGTAGCACGTTTATGTACGAGTAAAGCTATACACGGACATGCAGCTACATGCATAAGTATAAACAACGTTGTATACGAAGTCGACGAGAGATCGGAAAGGCCTTCGAGTCGGCAAAACTCGACCGCTTCCGAGCTCGTACGATCTACTCCGAGTACCATACAGTAGCAGCAGCAGCAGCTCGAGTAGATCTTTGTATACACACGGTCCGCTGCTGCGGCAACGAGCGGAGTGGGGAAAGCATGTCAGGTCGTCGGTTTTTCCCAGTTCACTCCCAGCCCCAAAACACCGTAAAAAAAGCTTCGCTTCAGAAAAAACTGCCTAAAGAAGTAAAATTACCTCAACGAGCTTTTACAAATGTGGATTTGATAAAATTCGCTAAAATCTTGAAAATTTCCTGTTTTTGTGGAGTATCCATGCGAAATGACCTACACAGTAATGGGCCATGATATCGTGAAACTGCTATAGTCAATCTTGATGATAAGAATAGGCCTGAAACTCATCGGGTGACATTTCAAAAAATTGGTAATAATGTTATGTACTGTAACAGTTTTTGAGATTTACAGCCGCCTATTGATTTATTGTTGTATTAAAGTGTTGATAAAGTTAAGTATAATTACAAACGATATCGAAAATTCGATTCTTATAATTGCGATCATTAGTGTTTAGAATTTCTGTCAAAACATATATAAGCACTTGAAACAGTGAAAATAGCTTAGTTTCACATTAGAAAAGAAACATTGACACTTAGTTTGTCTGGTACTTCTTCTAAGCTGGAAGCACAGTATTTTCTACCCATTGAATTGTCACCAAAACAAAAATACTTACTTGGCTTAGTAAAATTTCTAACGTTCAATTCAATTCATAATGTTGATGAAAATGATAATAAATTTTATATAGGTGATCACGCGATAGTAATTACAACTGGTAGCCATGAAATTCGAGATATTAAGTCATTTTTAGTAAATGTGTTACAATCAGAGGATACAAGCAATAGTATTAAAGCTAATAATAATAATACGCTTTTCAGCGTTATTACGTGTAGTCATAGCATTGATTTTAGACCAAAAGATTCCATAGGGTGATTATTAGGATTCACTGACCGAGTAATCCAAGATAACTTAACTCACAACTCAGACTTACACATAGCAATTCTCAAGATCAATGCATAACGAGTAAGATGCAGCATTACTACTGGAACCTATATAAACCGAAAAGAAGTCCACACAATTCATGAATGTTTCCCTGATGTACCACTAGGATATAAAATTATTGAATTTCTATAACAAATCATTTACTTACATATCATTTTGCAAGTCATAACCGTAAGGTTGCACATAAAACCCTTATCGTAATGGGTATCATAAATAGTTACATAAACTATATGAGCAGCTTGATATGCACTTCCGCGCTCAGTCAACAGCAAGCTTTTACATCGTCGAGACGTCAGAAAAGACAGTTAAAAAGACTGACGAACCAGAAGATAAAGTTTCTCAAAAATCAAGGCTTAAAAATAATAGGTGTAAACTAACTTTCAAATTAGTTTGCTGTTTTAAAAATACATGATATTTGAACATTCAGTCTCCTGTCACGTTTGATGACTCTATTGCTGACAACGAAATTTATGCTTATTAGCCATGTGCATCGTGAACGTATAACAATAGTGATACAAATTCGTACATCAATTCAACACCAAGACCTATGACTATCATCATCCCGCAGTTGATTACATATTTATGGGAGATTGGTTCAAGCAGATGGTACTACGGCAACAGAAAATACTGAATTAGTAAACAATGCCATTCTTCACCTGTTTGAAGAAATAATACATGAGATACATGCCATACAGATAGATAAGTGTAAGAATGTGGGTTCAACAACTCTCATTAAAAATTGGCTGATGCTTAGTCCTGATCAAGACACATTGACTGAGAAGGCTGGTTGAGTTGGTACTTCAAGCGAACTAAATCTAACGAATAGTGATGGCTACTTTGATATCTTGATTTCTTTAAGTATTATTTTTGGTTTTGCTGGAGACTATCGTAAGATAGTTGTTATTGTCAAACATAAACGCATTCTTACGAGATTAAAAAATGACATAAATGCAGTCGTTCAACAAGCAATTCCCGCCGCAGTGGAAGGTCAGCCACCAACATTGGCAGAGATTAAAGTAGTAATATCGAAGCTGGAATGGCTGATGCCCTATGTTGTAATGTCAGATTCTTGCAAAATTCGTCTGCTTGATTATTTACTAAAAGATAAGTCTGTATTTATGAGTTTCCGAACCTGAGAGCACTTTAAATATCTGCTCCTACCTACACCATCAAAACTTATCTGGATCGTCAAGACGTCTTATCAGTTGAAAAGATATGCTCTGTTATTTTAGCCTTGCCAACTGATCGCACAAATCAAAAAGATTTTAATGCTAGCAATTCCGATCACTGCAACATAAGAAACATCAGACTCTATCTTAATTCACAGTATTATCCTTACGGCGAAGTGAATCTTGATACATCGATGAATCAATATGCCTTGTTATATGATGTATAACCCGATTTTCAGAATTTATATCATGGTCAGAATCGTGCCACTATGTTAAACAGATATGATTTTCTTCAAATCGTACCAATGATTGTTATCGACTGCTTCAAACAAAATGAGTCGTTAAAAAATGTGCCAGTAGATGTGCGCCCAGAAATTAAATTTTATGACAATTTTTCCGCTCACACATCAGCCTATTGCTTGATTCTACATGATCGCGTTGTTCAACATAGTTCAATGAGTGTGGATGTTCAAAAAACTTATGTAAAGCTATCAAACTCGATGTATGGCTCTGCTACCATCATTTGTCTTTCAAACGCCATGGAGAAAGGTTGCAGCAGTTGGAGCAGAGAAGAAGAGGCACGCAGAGAAACGGTAAGAAATAACATCTAAAGAAAAATCGAAAGACAATAAATGTTGCAAAATTCTATGAAAAAAAAAAAAATTGCATGAAAAGATATTTATTCATCGTTATGTCGCATAAACCCACACCTAGCAAATTCACTACTAATGTTAAATATCAGAAACGTTCAACTAAGGACGATGATGATAGAAATAAGAAGTGTTGGATGAAAAATGTAACAAAAATGTTTTCAATCAATCAATCGTCATTCCCTAATCGCAAAGGTTATGAAAAAGTGAAAGAATGATTTGATATAATTGTGCAGAAAAATAGGATACAATGGAATATATGGTGGACATGCAGGGCTTTGAGAAGCCTGGCAATGATTATATGCTCAAAGAATGAGCGATTCTTCCTCTACATCGTAACGATGCCGAAGCACAATTGTATCTTTTCCAAGCACCCTTCGTGTGGCGTAAATTATCACGGAAATATAAACATACAAATTTATATCCTGAACTTTGCTATCATGGACTGTTCTGAAATTCAGGTAATATTGAATACACTGAGATTAAAATTATTTTACGAGAGAAACTCAAAGGTGCCGTCAAGATTTTTGTAATCGGAGAGTTAAAAAAAATTGGCTTGAACGATTTGGTATACGAAGTGACCGACATGATAGACTATCCCTCGTTTGAGCTTCCTAGTCATGTTATCACTCGTTGTCTTCACAGTGGAGCCTAAAAATCCGTGTGTGCTCTTCGTAATGTCAAACGCATAAGAAAGTTCTACCTAAATATGGAATGAGAAGATGGTAGGGATGATAGTGATAAGCAGTAAGCATAATAGCTTAAAATTTTACGATTAATATACTGAAAATGTATATCTATTGCTATTTATGATTTTTCATTTTTTAAAGACTTTTTTTTTAATAATATAAATAAATTAAGATGAAAATAGACAAAAAAATGCTTTAAGCTTCGATTATCCTTAGAAATTCCATTCCTTTATACCATGTATCAACCTAAATAAAAGGCTGAGCAGAAAGAGAGAGAGAGAGAGTATTAAGTATTGAGTATTGATTTACTTTGGCTGGGGACTTACGGTCCATGATAGCCAAGAGCATTGTACATTGCCTATTTATAGGCTAGTTTTATGAGCACACAGGCCCACTTATAAAATGCAGTGTAAGTACGATTATAAGAGAGATGGAGAGAAAAAGAGAACTGTACCAGTTGGTGAATCGTGCAAAGTTGCGGCTGTTCGAGTATATTCATACACTTGGAGATCGAACGCTGTGTTAGAGCATAATAACGTCTGTTCGTTTACAGTCACGTGCGCACGCAGAAGGGTGGAGGTGTGCTGGAATCAGCGTGTGCTGGAATTGGCATAGCTTAACTACCTATATGTTTCCCTTTCGTACACTCTACTTGCGAGTGTTTGTTGGAGCGTATCCCTTTCTTATTTCCGATCGCTTTAGTTCCCGTTGCGAGAGACGACGAGCGGCCAAAAGACACTACCAGCTGCCTGGAGGCTCCAGCGGAAGAGAGGCCTGCAAGATTTTTTCACGCGAGTGTCACCGAGGGTCCCCGGGCAATACTGGCTCTGTTAAAGTCGAGCTTTTGCTTCGAGTTTACGCCTCGTACGACACCCCGTAACATTGGCGCCCGACTTACAAACCCTCAGAGGCTAGGTAGCGCACACGTCATCCACAGGAATTGTAGACGACGCATAGCAATAAAAGAAACTATAACAACGGTTATAACATAGCGATACGGAAAGGTCGTTCTACACGACGGGCAGACTCGTTAGGTCGTGCAAGTTAACAAACCCGCGGCATTTTACAGACGGCGAACGTTATTTTAAAGCGATATATACACTAGTAGAACTTCCCTTTCCTGCACGCTCCGTGTGCTAACCATTATATTTCAATATTTTTATTCTCATATGTCTGAAAAATAAATACAAAAATAAATTTTTTAATACACATATATGCGTGCAAACATTGATAACTAGAGCGATCTCATAAAAATTCGCTAAAAATTCGAACCAATATAGTCAATATATGAAATAAGTTTACTGATTTATTAAATAATTGTTAATAATTTAATACTGATAATGACTTTAAATGGTACTTGAAGGTCATATTGATACGCATGTATGTGTATATATTCATTACCCAATCATTATTATTACAGAAACAGCTAGGCGTCTTTTTTGTTATTTTTGATCACATAATTAATTATGGATATTAATTTATCATGAGATACTATTATAAAATTATTTCTTAATATTTGTAGATGTGGAATTTTTATTTAATGATTATTCAATTTCTTACATAGATTTTTATATGCTTTTACATTTCCTCTTTTTGTTTTATAACTATTTAAAATTTTTATCTACTTGTATTAGTACTAATATAATTTTTAATGGAGTAACTTATGTGATTCATTAAACATACGGCAACGTGTTGGAATTGTTTTTTACATTAATGGATTTTATAATTTATAACGCATAACATATTTCTGAACTTTAAATCTTTACAGTTGTGCCTTATTCACCTACATAAAGATCTTACATTTTAACACAAATCATCTACCTCCTGCATATCTCTCTATTATCTTTTATTCCTATGTTTCTGACATGTATTATTATTATTATTATTTCATTTGCTGCTTTCTTTCTTCTTTACATAGGAATGTTTGCTTCATATTTTTTTTTTTATTGCAGAGCCTACATACTATGAATCGAAAGCATCTAAACTCACATCTGTTTTTCTTTTTGCTTTATTTTTCTCTATCTGCTTCTTTTTTTTTTTTTTACGGACGATAGAGTTGTCAAGTACCATATAGTTTTTCCGTATTTTCTGATTGACAAAAGACTTTCTTTCCTCTGCGATATTATCTTTTATTTTGTCAAGTCTATTTTTCTTTGTGTCTTTTTTTATAAATCCTATCTTTATCTAATCCTCTACTTTTTATCTATAACCTTATTTTTTTTGCTCATTTTGTATGATTTTTGTTGATTAGGTTAGTTACTTCTTTGATTAGGCGTAAATAAGGCCACCTGCTCTTCTCCATTTTTGTTATGTGCAAAAAAGTAAATTTATTTTCTTTTTCTTATGCCTATTTATAGGCTTATCGTTCTTGCCTTTATTCATTATATATACATCACTGTTTGTTTGCATTTAACCTAATCGTGATATTTGTAAATCTTAATCTATTTTTTCTGTTTTTTTTTCTATCCTTTTTCATTGCCAAATTTATGGCTACTTTTTCCGCCTCCAGCTTCCCCATATATACTTTTGTCTTTGCATCTAAACTTAACTTAATATTTGACATTTTTAGATTATTTTTAATATTTTTATTCATTTTTATACTTATCCCTCTCATGTATAATTTGACCCAGAAGATTTCTCTATTGATGTTATAAAATTCTGTTTTGAAGTCTACAAGAACAGCATACAATTTATTGCCCCCTTCCTATATTTTATTTTCAATTAAACTATTTTGTGCAAAAATATGGCACCTTGATCTTCTTTTTGCTCTGATGCTAGCCTGACTCTCTTTTATTATTTTACGCTTCGCTACCTATATTTCTACTATTTCAACGATTATAATGGCTAATATGTCGAATGCTACATTTAAAAAAGCCACTCTTGTGTACTTTTCACGTCCTGCTACTCCTTCCCTGCCTTGTAAATTTGATGGATTCTTGGCATTTCCCACTCTTCGATAGTATGTGTGTTATTATAGGCTATGAAGTATATTATTGAATTCAATCATCCATATTATGTCCAGATTCTCGAAACAGTTTTACATAATTATGTCTTCTGCATTTTTATTTTTTTTCAATTTTACATAGACAGTATTTTATTCAATGTTGGATAAATCCTCGTAAAATCTTTCTCAACATTGCTCCTGATTCCAATAATCCTTTACTTGTTTTAAGTGTAACACGTATCATTGTCATCTATTGACAAATAATTAAAATTAATATTTTATGCCTCTTTTTTTATTACCATTCCTGTTTTTTTTTTTTTTTTTTACTTTTTTTATTTAATTTTTTAATAGCTCTCTAAAACTCATTTAAATTTTGCTTTCTGCTTCATTTCTTAGTTTTCTTAGGTTTGTTTGATTTTTGTATCTCTTTTTATTCTAGTTATCCATTTCACGTTAGTCTTCAATTCTATCTTTACTCTCTTTAATATTTTTTTTGTATTCTTTGAACTTATCTATAATCCATATTTTCTGCTCAATTATTGTGAAATCCTGTTAATTAATTGACAATGATTTACTTTTATGGATTTGATCATTTTTAGTTCCTCTGCTATCTGTGTAAGTACATTACATAACCTATCCTATTTTTTTATAACATTTATTCCATATGTATATCCGCCTACATGCGTACTCTGCTTGCCAATTTTCTAATTCTTTATATTTATAAGATAAATCATTTTAATAATCATCATATAAGTATATAAAATTTCATATAATAATGATCAATTTTTCTCTTATTTAATAAATAAGCTTATAATTGCACTTCGTGGAGGAGCCGAGGGGGAGACGAGGGGGAGCTGAGGGGGAGCAAGTACACAATTTATTGGGTTAATAACGACACTAATACGAAATAAAAACTCCCTTTTTCGAGGGAGTGCGGGGGAGGGGGGGAGGGCTGATGTAGGGAACTATCTCTGAAGATGAGGATCTTGATACTAGAAAGTAGTGAGAGACTTTAGTATTGGTTTGGCGTGTCTTTATTTGTTACTCTATATGGAAGTACAACGACTGCTCTATGAGGCAGACGCAGATCAACTAACTGCAGCAGCATAGTCACTTTAGCGTAAGAGAGGCTGCTCTTAGTCTTTCTACCTATAGGCTAGATGTATACCCTACAGGACTCCCCCCCAGTTATGTGAATAAATTACTACAACTTAATAACAAAGTGGTACGCTGCCTGCAGTGACTTTAAACACTTGTGTTAAGTACAAAAATTGATAATTTATCGTAAACTTTTAATTTTAAAACGATTGAAAGACTATTCATAATATTTTCATAGTGTTGAGATTTCTAAAATCACCTAAGAACACATTTTGTACACCGTTACACTGATTTCGATCAACGCATACAAAATTTGGTGTACAAACAATAGGAAAAAAAAACAAGAAATTCAATATTAAATACACCTTATCGCTAAGTTTTGGAGCTAAAAGTCACTTTTGTTCCTGGGTATATTTTTAGGAGCATCTGAGGAGGATCTTTTCGAAGAATAGGATTCGGAAAAGTTTCAGAAGGAACTATAGGATTTAAATCTTCCGGAATAAAATGTGCAGGTTTTAATAATTCTGTGGACACCACCCGGGGAGATCTATTAACCTCTATCTTATAATTTAGATTGGACACTCACTCCAACACTTTGTGAGGATCCGAGTAAGGTCTTTCTAGAGACTTTTTCGCCATTACTTTTAAAGAAAAAAGCTCGCCTTGTATAATGATGGTCGACTGGCCCTGGTTTACTATGACGCATGTGTTCGCGGTATTCTTCTAAAAACGCTTGAGGGTTAGGTGCGAAATCGTCTTCGAGACAAAATTCTCTGGGAACACGCAGAGTAGTACCGTACATAAATTCCGCGGGGGACGCGCCAGAGTTTAGACGCACATGAGCCCTCAACCCTAGCAAAACGGTAGATAAAAGCCGGGTCGAATCTTTACTATTACTATGACACATAAAAGCGGCCTTTATATCTCCATGCCAAAGTTCAATAAGACTGTTTGCTGCCGGGTGGTATACTGCGGTCCGATTACGTTTGGTTCCTATAAGCGAGAGGAGAGCTTGAAAAATTTGAGACTCAAACTGAGAGCCTTGATTTGTTGTCAGGTACTCCGGAGGACCAAAACGCATACCCAATCGTCGAAAAAGACCCTCGAAACGGTCGTAGCCGTGATATCCTTCAACGGGACGGCCTTGGGCCATCTAGAAAATCTATTGATCACACTTAAACTTAACGCTGTTTAATCATAGCATCCGTGAATTTGCCGCTGGGATACGCAGGCTTATGGAAGAGATCGAAAACGCGCTCTCGGAGGGACTTCGGAATATACGGGCGAAGAACGTTTCCGGAAACATCGCAGTATAGGCAGTGATGGCCCTGGCCCCACTCGATGCTTTTAAGATTAAGAGAGTGTTTATCAGGATCTTTGAGTAGTTCTTTGAGTTCAGGGTCAGCTTTTTGAGCTTCGGCTAAATCGAGAATATTTAAATCTACCAGGAGGTGGATCAAGTCGACTCGGGACAGAGTGTCTGCGACTATGTTAGAATTACCTGCTATATGCTCGATCTGGGTAGAATATTGCGAGATGTAAGATAGTTGACGGCCCACCCGCGGTGAGGCTTTCTCAGCTTTTTAACGAAAAGCGAAAGTTAAAGGTTTGTGATCAGTGAGTATCAAGAAGTCTCGATCTTCTAGGAAATAACTAAAGTATGTAACGGCCTCAAAAACAGCCGTGAGCTCGCCATCGTAAGGGCAGTTCCTAGTTTTCGCTGGTGAGAACTTTTTTGAGAAGAACCCTAATGGTCTCCAAGAGTCTTTGAGAAATTGCTCTAAAACGGCGCCCATAGACAGGTCGGACGCGTCGATTACTAAACGAATTGGAGCTTTAGGAGACAGATGGCTCACGAGCGTGGCGTTTGCCAGATCTGTTTCAACCTGCTCAAACGCCAGCTCTGCTTCGAGCGTCCACGGGATTACGCGTTTGTCGTCTTTTACTGCTCCCTGAGTCAGCTCATAAAGGGGAGCCTGGACATAGGTTGCGTGCCGGAGGCAACGCCGATTCGTGATTACTAGTCCTAAAAAGCGACGCAGCTGGACGACCGTCTTAGGCTTATAAAAGTTTGCTACTGTTCTGACTTTCTCATCGGTCGCGCGCGAAACGTCTTTATTAATCGTATAACCGAGGAATTCGAGCTCGGGTTCGAAGAATTCGCACTTAGGAAGATTTACCCGAAGCCCGAAATGTTGGAGACGCTTCAGCACGACTTCAAGATGTTTGTGATGTTCCTCTTGACTGGAGGAAAAAATCAGAATATCATCAATGTACGTGAAAGCAAAATCGCAACCGTTCAAAGCGCGATTATTATAGCGTTGAAAAGATTGGCAAGCATCGCGCAGGCCAAAGAGCATGAATAAGTACTCGAAAAGGCCTATGGGTAATTACCGCGGTCTTTGGAATGTCTTAAGGAGCCCCAGGTATCTGGTGAAAGGCCTTAAAAAGATGTAGTTTAGAAAAATATGTTTTTTCGTGCAAAGCAACCGAAAAGTCGTGCAGGTAGGGTAACCGATATTTATCCGGCTCTGTGACACTATTAAGGCCGCGGTATTCACCACAGACTCTCCAGGTACCGTCTTTCTTTTTTGTTAAATGTAGTGAGCTGGCCCAAGACCCGCTAGAGTGTCGGACCCTCTATCAGCAGTTTATCAAACTCCTGCTGAACGGCTTGGTATTTCTCTGGGATTAAACGACGAAGACGTTCTGCCCGAGGGGGTTCCTTAGTGAAGATGTGGTGAAGAACATCTTTATCACCGCGATATTTAGAAAATTTTGGGCCTATTACCTCAGGAAAATTCGCCAGAATCCTACTAACCTCAGACGAAGTAACTACGTGAACCGAGAAAGCATGAGCTCCCTTAACGAAACTTTGTGCTGAAGTGTTAGTTACTGGGTCCAAAAGTTTACGGTTTTTAAACTTGACTGATAGGCCGTAAACATCGAGAAGATCTGCTCCAATAATTGGATACGGAATAACAGCGACACAAAACGTCCAATTAACGGGGTTTCGGAGTCGAAGATCAAGGGTGAGTTCGACCTCGCCGTAGACCTTAATAGGGGCACCATTTGCTGCAATAAGTTGCAAGACTGAGGGACTATAACGTTTTTTGGGATCGCCAGGGACGAGAGACACTTCAGCCCCTATGTCGATCAAAAACACACGATTTGATGCGAAATCGCGGACGTGGAGGTGACGAGAGGTACGAGTCCCGTCCATAGCCTCTGTATGGCTAGGACTCGTTAGTTTTCCGATGACGATTTCCACGAGCAGGGTTTGAAACAGTATCGAGCCAGGGAACAATATTTTTTATGAAGACGGCACAACCCATCCACGTTATTCCGACCTGACTGGGAATTCCTACGCGACTTCGAGCGACCACGATTTGAGGAGCGACGACGTCTGGCGGAATTAGCTTTAAGATGTTTCAACTCTTCACACAAACGCGCGACTTCAAGTTGCAGTGTTTCAAGAGGACAGGCTTCAGCCGAAATGGCGGCAACAGAAGCGTGAGTTGGTTCCATGGCCTCCACAAACTTGTCGGCCATGGTGGCTAGTCTGGAAAGATCCGTAATATCAGAAACGCTTAGGACATGGAGGTGGGAGCTTGTCGAGAAAAACGGTGCGAAGAATATTGTCTGGACAGCTGACGCCTAACGCGTGCAACCTGTTCAAAATCAGAGAAGGTTTGCCGCCCTGGGGGACCTGGCCTTTAATAAACAGACACAAGCGCTCCTCCGCCGAGCTTTCAAAAGTTGCGATCAACCTCGCTTTAATTTTTTCATACAAGTCACCGGGCTGAGGGGTGGCCTGAATCAAGTCTTGAATAGTCTGAAGGGCTTCAAGGTCCAGCTTTTTAGCGATAAAGTCAGCTTTGGTAGCTAAAACTGTAATCCCCGCTATTCGCAACGTAATCTCGGCTTGGACAAACCAGGTAATCAGATTAGCCCTGCAAAAGTTTGCAATTTTAGGTTGCCCATAGATCGCGTTAACCTGCTGTTGGTTTTAATCGTTTGTCGGCGGATTGGCTGCCTGGAGCCGCGCGACCCCAGACTGGCTAGCTGTCAAAGCTACCTGCAACCGAGCAAGCTCTTCTTGATCAGCTATTTAAACGAGTGTACGCTCACAGGATTCTAACTAACCGTGCCCTCGCAGGAGCAGTACAATAAAAATTAAGGTCCCTGCCTACACGTCCTGCGCACGATATGAGTTGTGAAAAAAAGGAAAATCATTTTTCAATTAATTTAAAATAATACAAAATTAATTACGAAAATCGCAGTCCGTACGCTTAACAAAAGGAAGAAATTAAAATCGGAAAAAAATAAATAAAAAGTTTTTCTAAATTTCTCTGAATTCTTGCGTGTCGAGTTTGAACACGCACGTGAGCATCTGGTTGTTACCATGTGCGAGCTGAAAAGCTGGCGACTAACCGTTACTGAGAGGTTAGGGGAATTCTAGGAATCGTTTGCGCGCGCTCGGCTATTCTAGTGCCGGGTTCTATGTCGAAAAAAAAGATACCCGTGTTCGAGGATTTCTCATTTTTTTTTTTTTTTTTAAATATATTGGGTTTTAATTTCGTTTTTTTTGTGTTTTTCAAAAATTCATAGCTCCGGTTCTTTTCAAGCTAAAAAAAAAATTTTTTTTCATTTTAAAGGTAAAGAAGTGAATTTTTAGGAAAAATTATTTTTAAAAAATTTATTTAAAATTTCATATTGTTATGAACAATTTAAATGTTTAAATTAATTTTTAACAATTTCGCCCACCACTTAGCGTGTTTTAAGTATAATCATCGTACTCTACGCCAAAATTTACATAAAAAATAATTTTTTTATTGATGGAGAAATGATTATTACTAGTGCAAAAAAATTAAATAACCTCGCGCGGTACCTGATGTCGGTGCGCCAGGTGCAAAGTATATCTT
>JAPYYV010001722.1:0-26923 GCA_030522625.1 Copidosoma aretas
ACCTTGCATAAAAAATTTATCTACATTCCATTAGGTCCGTCAGATAAATAATAAAAAATTATTGGATACGTATTTTATTTTTCATGAAAACACAAACTGGCGAAGATAGAGCGTGTTAAAGTTACGCGTGACGTCATAATAACATACGACATATGCGCTAATTTTATACCATTATAGCGTATTTCACCCCCACTCCTAAACTTTGATTTGCTCTATCTCCGTCATTTTTTGTTTATATGAAAAAAATATATATATATATGTCCAATATTTTTTGATAATCTACCTGACGGATCAAATGGAATTTTTCATGCAAGGTCCCTATTTACAATATCTTAGCATTTACTAAAAAAAATGAAAAAATTTTCTTGTACACAAAGATTATTGTCCTCTCATATGAAAACTATTTTTATATTATTGGATTTGCACAACTTACTTTATAAATAATTCTAGAATATAGCTATATGTGCTTATAAAACCTCCTTAAGTAAAATCTGAAAGGTACTTTCGTCATGCTACCTCTAAAATGCGTATCCATTTGAGGTGGCTCATCACCCTTATATAGTCCATATTTTGAATATTTTATCATAAATGTTTATTAAAAGTTTTGAGAAGTGTCATTTAACCTGACAATAATGTAGCTAGCGCTAAATATCATGCGTTTTTTTAAAATAAAATTTTGTCGTTGAATTCTTCAGATACCAAAGCTTGAAAAAAATTCAATTAATTACTGAAATCTTTTTCAATTTACATCTGATTTTAAATTTTTTAGGCTTATTCTCTTCCTTGATAAAATCCATTGGGAGTCATCACGGAAAAAATTGCAAAAGCTTGGATAGGTTACCCAGAAAATTCAATTGTTACTTAATTTTTGTATTTCTGTATAAACAACTGAATTTTATGGGGAACCAGTCCAAGTTATTGCAATTTTTTCGCGGTAACTTCCAATAGATTTGTTCAAGGAAGAGAATGAGCCCAAAAAATTAGAAATCAGATGTAAATTGAAAAAGATTAAGGTTATTTATTGATTTTTTTTTCAAGCTTCGGTATGTGAAGAATTAAATAACAATATTTTATAAAAAAATCGCATGATATTTAGCACTAGCTATATTATTGTCAGGTTAAGGGACACTTTTTAGAACATTAAATAAAAATTTATGATAAAATATTAGAAATATGTAGCAGACAGGGGTGATGAGCCACCTTAATAAAGGATGAAGTATAAGTTTCAATTCTATTCATCATTTATTCAGATTATATTTTTTCAACGAAGACATTTTACAAATAAAAAACAACAATGAAATTAAACATACTAGCCTCTGGTGCCACAGTGATACAATGCTTTAGTGTCGATTTAGTTCTCTCAACTTTTTGTTGATAACAATATTTGTTGTTTTTTCCACTGATAGGTTACGTATTTGAAATTAATAAACACATTTTTCAAGTAAAAATCTGATTTTGTATACGGAGCTGCTCGAGACGCTCTACATTCAATCTGAAAGCTACGTGCTTTTGTTCATTTCATCCTTCCATATAATTGCATTTTTTACTACAAAGTTATTAACAGAAAAAATTACACGGTAAAAAATGCAAACTAGCTGGTTAAGATCGCGAGCATCATTTGTTTAAAATTATTTACTATACAATGATAGCGCCTAAAACGTCATCATCAGAACCTTATATATAAAATATAGGTTAATAATTATAATACATAAAAATACTTTGCATTATGGAAGTTTTTCTCCGCCCGACCCGAGGTGTCGTTATACCTTTTACTCTCAGTAGATTGAGTATGCAATCATTGAAACGGTGTAAAACTTACTATTGCACGAAAAGTACAAGTAAATGTTTGAATAACTTAAATATGATTACTCGTTAAAACATCTTGCCTTTGATAGTTTTGATGGAAAATCAAGAGTTTTGCAATAAATTTGGAAAAAAATTCTAACCTTTACTCAAACACTTTAAACAACGAAAGTTTGTTGAAAATCGCCTAGAATTCTGACTTCTTCAATATAATATACTTTATTAACAACTTGAGAATGTGTGCACAATATTTTAGGTAGTTACAATAAGTAGAATCTTTTTATAATCAATTTTGAAAATAAGCATTGTTATGTACGGAACTTGCGTGGTAAATTAATCATTTGCATGCATTTAGTATAGGCCGAAAAATTATACGTTCACGTTGCGATTAATATATATCAATCAACGTTAGTTGGTGACTGACGTTTTCTATTGCTAATTTGTTCAAAATCGTACAAGCTTTTTTTGGTTGGTTTTTTGTTTGTATGGTACACCCTTAAATGCATTTTTTTGCAAATAAGTACATAAAAATACAGGTTTCTATGAGAGCCCGTGTTAAAATGCCCAACTTTATCACTAAGTAGGTCGAAAAATAAGTCGGTAAAATTGATTGAAATTTTTTTACTGATATGATCATATTTCTCAATTCCACCTTTTTAGTACTTAATTTGTAAAAGATAGAAGCCTCCTTAATCTAATAACCTCTAATTTAATTACAAGAGCAAGTAAAATTAAAGTGTTACTAAACAGTAAACAAGAAAAATACCATAATACTTGTTTACTTAAAAAATATCAATTAATATAATAAAACTTTTGTAAACGTTTTAGTACATCTATAATACATTCCCAAATGGATGCCATCTATGGAAAATGGAAAAAAAATATAAGTTCAACATACTAGCAGTGCGTTACTTGTGACTATAGTATATGATACCATGGAACTATTGTATTTAATATATTTAAAGCTGTTGATAGTTTTCTAGCTATCAAACAAGGACAAAATATAAATAAACACATGTTATGGAATAATGATTTTGACGTTATAGGAATAAATGTGAATCGTATAAATAAACATTTCCAATTTATTGATACTAGAAATGCTAGGCACGATACACACGCTATATTATATGTTTTGATGACAAACGTTTCTATAAATGAACAATTCGAGAAAAAAAAGCCCTCATTATTTTTTAATGCCCACCCTTTTATTGGTATTTAAAAAAAAAATGTCATCGATATGTAATTGTGACAAACAAAATATAAATACAGTATCGCATCACTGTACTACAAGAGACTCGTATAAAAGTTGTAATGAAAAAAAAGTAAAGAAAATCCGTGCTATGTCAGATTGAATGTAGAGCGTCTCGAACAGCTTTGTATAAAAAATCAGATTCTAAATGCGAAAATTGGTTGAAGTAGTTAAATACTGGCCGTTTTTTTGGTTTCAAAAGAAAGTATCGTTATCGATAAAATTCTGGTTTGAGTGAAATTACGCCCAGAGGTTGAAAAAAGAGACACTTTTCGTGCGTGTGTTAGTTGTATGTATACTTAGCTCAGCTACCGACTCACTTAATGAAAATAGTCATCAGGGCTTATGTTTGAGTATATTTGTGATTGTTTTTTTCATAGATGCACTGATATTAAATTACCTTAGAGTAATCTAATTATTGTTGTTTTTTCGTGAATACGCTACAGTTAAAATATCAATTATTTGACATGCATTGATGAACATTTTTTTATATTTTTTTATCAATTTTACTAAATAATTACATGTTAATTTTTATAAATGATTGCGCACGAGCGAAAGAACAAGCAGGGAATTTTATTTAAAAAATAATGAGTTCAGCAAAAAAATTTTTTTTGCAAATTTTTTTTTATGCAATTATAATGGAAAAAATACATAATTATAAGATGTTAAATTCAAAAAAAATAACTGAACAAAAAAATTGTGCTTTATGTGAGATTCGAACTCAAGTCTGCAAAATGCATAATGAAGATTCCGTGTGCTAGCACCTGTGCCAGCCACCTGTGCTACCATCACATAGGACACATAAAGATTAAAAGTCACTTATGTTCATAGCAAAGTTCCAAAGCTTAAGTTGAATATAGAGGCTTACGTCGTTATTACTTGACTTATCATCTTGTGAGATCGTAGATTCAAAATTGCTTTCGAGCGAGCTGGCACGCTCAGCCCCCGCCCGACTCTGTATTACAGCCAGGCACATATATAGGTATACTCGTCCCCTCTCCACCATACCCGTGCATATATAGGTATACTACTTAGTATCCTCTCCTTCCGCTGCGGGAGACTTTTGAAGATACGCGCTGGAACCTCTGACCCATAACAAATGTGCAACTAATTCGACCGCTGACCACGACGGTTTGGCGCTGAAACCAGTGCAAAGCGGTGACACACTTCTTACCATAGGCATTGGCAATCTCCCTTTTAATCTCTGGTGCGGAGAGCGACGCTATCGCCGCCACCGTAAAGTCTGCTGTATTTCCGGGCACAGTCTCTGTCGTCACGCTGCCACGCTGCCTGGTATCTTCTCGCGCCGCTTATTCACTGCCAAGAGGCCAGGCGATACTCCCGACGCACCGGAGACAGAGCACTTAACTTCCTTCTCTATCACATACACGTTGGCATGAAGCATGCACGCGAGAAGAAGCATGCCACTGACTTACACACATATATATTTAGCCTATTGATATAGTCGTTTATTTAAACAATCATTATTATTATAACTAATATGACTGTTAAATTTTTCAAATACATGCTCAACTTCTCTGGCTGGTCTCTTCTAAAGCATTGTCATACTAATTTTATTGTTCCTTCATTCCATTAAGACTCATTAAAAACCACTTTAAATAAAAGCCATTGAAAAAGGCTCTTTTTTTTATTTATCTGCTTACTTATTTCAGATAATATGTATTTTACAACTCGGATCATTTAGAGCTTGCCTTGTCGGATAATTATAATTTATTACGACGACTTACAATATTATACTATGTGGTTTCTATGCCGGTAGCGGTTAGCTTCCTATTTTTAATTATTATTCGACTGCAGTGCTTTATACTTGGTCATTTCATTATTATTTCATATTGTATTTTCTTAAACGTGCCGCAGAAATTTTGGTATTATCAGGAGTATCACGACCCACTTATTCTTTTTAAAATTTAATTTAATTGGTATTATTGCTTTTTTTTTTAAATAGATTACTGTTATATGAATATCACTGTATATTATTACTATTTTATGAATTAATTACTATTTACTATTAATGAATTGCTACAATAAATACAATATTTTTTTCTTCTAAATTTTCCCTAAATTCAGGTGCGTTCCAGAAACATTTCAAACACGTTTTTGAAACGTTTCATATAGAATAATTTTGTATTCAACTACAGACATTTTAAGGTTTGAGAAACGTAAAAATTTGTTTTCCTCTCTTGCTTTACCTTCAACGTAAGGTATTTTTTTTTCTTGAATTCGTATTGTATATTGTGTCTCGTTTGTACACACGTAAAGTGAATAGCTGATGTTTTCTTGCATGATCCTGTGAAGAAACGCACAGCGCTAACCATTACGGAGAAAGAGAAAAATGGCTGAGAAAAAGTGCGAGACGGTAAGATCAGTAAGTAGCAGTCAATCCTGTCATGATAAAAGGATAACAAGGTGTGTACAAATACCATGATGATAGGGCAGCAACGCCAGCGGCAGAGTGTCAGAATGCATGCGTGTGTATGTATATATTATGCTGTACACGCATGTATACACTACAAACATACAGATACATTCAAATATACTACTGAATTCAGTGCCAGCTGCAGTCCACCCAGAAATCACAGATCTGTCATAAATAGCTGTACACGTAAAAAAGATTGGGCTGGCAGCTCGCCAGCATGAGGGAGGGCAGCACGCCCAACAGCTTGGGACAGCTGCCCGCCCATCAGCGCGCCCTGCAGGTCGAGCTGGCTGACATCAAGTCCATTCGGTATAGCATTATGCATATATTTCATTTATAATTTGTTGATCACTAGAGCAAGGAAAGAAATGCTTAAACTTTGCTACCTGACTAATGCAGACAAATGTTTAAACGATTGTGTAAATCTCGATGCATCTACCGTAAATACTAATAAAATTGAATTATGCGATATTATTTATAAAATTGGTAATTTTATAGTTGTTAATTTACTACAAACTGACAAAGTATTCGGTAAAATAAAAAAAATAAAGAGAGTGAATAAAAGTTTTTACTTTTTTCTTGATTTTTATAAAGAAATATTATTTAACGAACATTATAACTCTTATCATTGTACTAGCCAGTATATTAAAAATATTTAGGTAGAATATAGCAATTTTAGCTATCAACGAGCCTTGCTCATCTGTAAAAATAAATAATCAACACTACGTGTGCCCAAGTTATTGTTTATAATTCTTATTTCATTTATTTATACACATTTAATATTTATGTTTATTTCAACGTTAAAATTGTCCTATCATTCGAATTAATCCCTTCATTATTTCCTATAACTTTATTATGTATGTAAATATGTTATTATTATATTTAAGGTTACGGTAATTATCTGTTATTAAATAAATGTACTTAAAAACTTTGAATAAATACAATTAATGAGTAAACACTGTCATAAGAAACCACAAATTGTTTCAAATTTATTAATTAATAACTGTCTAAGTACTGGCGAGATAAATAAAAACTTTTTACTGGACTAATGCATGTGCTATCGCTCGCCTGTCCGGGGCTCGCTGTGAGCCCTGAAGTTGGGTGGGCAGCGTGCACTGTAGTGGCAATCAGCGCGCCTATAAGCAGTCGGGTTAACAGCTGATCATGCGTTTGGGCGAGCTGCGCTCCCTGTAGGGCGAGCTGCGAGCCCAATCTTTTTTCCGTTTATAGGCTAACTTAGAATATATGTAGCGTGTTTTTAGTTTTTCTAGTTTACACGCCATCCAAACGTGCCAAAAAGAACTTCGTTCTCAATATGATTTTCAAAAATCGGTAAGTTTGAAGGGAAAACTGCCGATAATTTGTTAGCACGAAAATTCTGGATAGATACTTCTTAATAATACATCAACTTCTTGAATTCTGCGTCAATTTTAAATGTATTTTAAATATATGTATAAATTTTTTTTAATTGATAGGGTACATAATTACTTTATTCCATTATTTGATTTGCCAGAATGTCTACTATCCCACATCATATTTCTACATCAACATAGAGTTGCACTCATACACCTACATGTTTTTTTTTTTCGATGTGGATACGTTTTTAAAAAAAAAATTTTATCATTTTTCGATAAAGTGACACAGAATATCCTTAAATGAAAACAAATATTTGGACAATAAAATTATAAAAACTAAATGCTTCTCCTTTTTTTTCCTTTAATGCTTTTCTTTCCTATACCTTTATTAACAAACGCCAAGTATAAATTTATGGCTAGTAACAAGATTATACTTGTGCAGTTGTATGCACAGTGTGCGTATAGAGTGATAATCTCGTAAAAAATCTTAGTGGGTTTTACATTACCATGTGAAGCTCAGTAAATATTACATTACCATCTACGTTACATTTATTAGATCATCATCAAGAATTAGACACTAAAATTACTATGTTACAAATGCTTTTCGAAAATCAATGAAATGAATATAAAAACAAATCATCGTATAAAATGAAATTTTTTTTAAGCCGTCATATAATTTAAAATACAAAAGAAATTTAATTTTTTTTAAATCGGTTACTGACATTCTGAGAAATGACAAATTTTATGGATTCACAGAAATTCAAATTCTTATAACCTCAAAGATTCAAATTCTCATTACACATTTTTTTTCTCATTTTGATTGTAATTATTTTTGATGAAAGATTTTTTTTTTAATTCAGATATAATCTTTTTTGGGATTATTCATCTTATTCTTTGATAAAAAATGCGCAAGCATATTTATTTTTTTCGACGAAACTTTAAGAAAATTTAGATGTGTGTAGGTTTATAAGTGTGCATGCATATGATAAGTACTATTCAAGTATTCACTTGAAATAAGTTTAAGTATGGTAAATAAAATATAGTATTGCGTGGGTCAATTCTTTTAAATATCAAAATTTTTCAAATTTTCGTAGCAACTGAGTTAATAACAATATAAAAAAAAGATACGGAAGCTTTGTGCCAATGCATTGTCGGTGGTTTTGTCCTGGCTTTGGTATATTAGATGTAATATATTCTGTAAGATCATACAATTTTCTTTTGAAAAACGTATTCAAATATTAATCACTAGAAATTAATGCAGGTAAATGTGGGCGTATGAGCGCAAATCTATATACTTTGTAATATTATGAGTACCTAAGGTAAATGTACCATTGCTTGGCCACCAAAAAAGTGGTCTCAATGCATGGCCACAAATACGATTCAACAATTTGCACGAATTGCCGTAGCTGCTAAATAAGTAAAAAATATACTTCAGTTAAGAACTGATACATATTTCTTATGAAAAAGTGACCTCATAAATAGTTTTCCACGATAATTAGAAAAAAGCATTGAAAGGGAAAGATTTTAAACGGGTGGCCAGGCATTGGGACATCTGTCTAAATAACCTTACTTTTTGTGCGTCCCAATATTGGCCAATGTAAAATGCGTGCAATTCATCAAAACGGCCAGTTATTGGGACATTAACTTTTGGCCACAAGGACAACTTTTTTCTACAGTGGCCAGGCATTAGGACATTCAACCAAGTTGAATAATAGGTAATAACATTATTCCTGTACTTGCAAAAAACTATTTTGTCACAGTACTGTTTGGAATAATGTTAAAACATTAAAATAATACCTAATGAGACTTAAAATTTTACTTTTTGTAATAATTACGGAGTATTTTCGAAATTGGCTTACTAAGATGGCCAAGCATTGGTACAATTACCTTACACTGATTTCGATGAAACATAGCAGTAATTTTTTACTTGGACTTTTGTTACTGCTAAGAAATTAGATAAATTCTTAATTTTATAAATTTGGTTTTAGAATTTTACTTTCATTGATTTTTTAAAAACAATTGTGGTAAAAAATCTTATTTGCAGATTTTTTTCTGGAATGGAATTCCTGGATGAGTACAATTATGCTGATTTTTGTACTTATAAATTCTCCAATTGAATCAGATCTCAGAATTTGTTTGGCGTGCATATATCCCGTGATTAGTTTTAAGCAGCTACACAATAAATCAAAAGCTTTTAGTCCCGTAAAATTTACAATTCAAATATAAAGCCTCATAGTTTCATGATAAATTTTTTTAGAAAGTAACGTATCTTGTAGAAAGAAAACATTACGAGGAATTTGTAAATTTTCTTTGTGTATTTACCTATTCGAAATGATAAACAAATATAATGCTTACGTGACAAATTCTTGTATTATAGTTATTCCGCATGTACAGATCTCTACGCTTTCTATTTATGGTGAATGCTATGATCCTCTTTTGATCCTCTGGATTACAAAATTGATAATATGTGTGAAATTTATCAAGCTTGCGAATATTGCGACAGTATTAATGTATATGTATACACATTAGAAATTTAAAAATATATTGTAATTTAGTGTATATCTCCGTATACCTTGCACTCTTAATAAGTCAACACTACTATTCAGGCAGACCTAGCTTTTATATACGTTTTATTAAGGAGAAAATACAACCATTGTTTGCTGGTAATTAAATATTCTGAGAAATAAAATATATTATTAGAATAAAAATGTATAATTTAAACATTTTCCGTATCAACTTATTTTCGTGCCGCTCACTACTATTAGACTCTCTATAAGCATGCGTGTCGGACTGTGAGTGAGACTGGCCCCGCACTTAGAAACGCAACGTCACCCGCAGCTCCTATGCGACTGCTGCTGCTGCGTGCCTTACGTGCCTGGATTGACCGGCTAATAAGGTATCCTAGGCCGGATTAAGAATTTCGCCGCTATACTCCAACTTTCGGCTGCCATCCCCCATGTGAGTAGTAAAATTTTAAAATCTTATATGGCCTATTTAATTACAAGCTTTTATTTTTTTTTTTTTGGAACCAAACAACAAATAAAATTTTGCTTGAAATATTTAAATTTTCTACATAAAATTCTTTGAACTATAGATGATATGAATTGCTAAGAAGTGATACTTCTCTTATAAATAAATTGATGAATATACAAATTCTCGTATTTATAACAATTTTTTCCGAGCTTTTTTTACAGCAACCTTTTCAATAACCATATCGCAATCTAATGAAAGCGTTAATTTAGATTTAATCCTTGTACGCTTACCAAGGTGGAGACTGCTAGGTTTAAACAGAATACTCAGCTACAACATACTTGTCGGAAGCGGTCTGAGTGATCGGACACAAATAAGAATCCTCTAATGTAGTCCGAGCACTCCAACCGTCTCAGTGGTTTGATCCACGTGTAATATTTTATGGTAACATTGAGTCAACAAATAGGCACACTTCAAACTTGGGTATTACGTTATTGTGTCTATTTGTAATCTGAGAGGACTGAGAGTCACCCCTCTTATACGATCTCATCTATATCAACCGCCAAGCGACACCTTTTCATTGGGTATATTCTTAAGGACAACTGGAAAGGTGTCGTGCGAAACTCTATTGTCGCATCATCTGAAAGACGTTCAATAAATATACAAAATGAGAACATGTCTTGTTCCGCGTTTCCCGCTCCTGCTGCCCCCTCACAACTTGCCACCTATACGCCAATGCGTACTTGGCGTATACCTTAGTATGGCCCTGCTAAGGTATCGATAAGTAGTAAGACATCCTTGATCACACGAAAGGAGCGAATAATTGTTGATACGTGCCCGAGTGATTCTAGCTGTGGTGACTGTGCAGGCAAAGATACTAGCAGTAATATAAATATACATTGAAAGGTAATAGCAACTTTAAATGCTGTATAACGACTCATAATGCAAGTCACTTGCATTCTACCTTTGATAGAACTGAATGTCCTATTCTTCCGGAAAAAGTTTGACGCAAAATCAGAATGATCTATTATGGGTCTACGTAGTAATAACCGATTCGATATTGGCCAAATTATTGCTCTGTCGCTGGATCTTTATTTTTTGAATATTTTTCGAGAAAGTTGCAAATTATCAACTTTATTATCTTTTCACTACAGAGTCCTGGCTAAAGCCAAGGCCACATTCTGCTACAGTTTCCATAAACAATCATACATTGCTTCGAGCTGACTGGCTGGGCAAGGAGAGCGGTGGGGTGGCCTTTTACGTACATGAGTCAATGTCATGCAGAATCGTGCTTCACAAAATAGACCTTACCACGTACTCGAAAAGACCTGAGTACCAGTTCATCACCCTCAAACTTAGTTCAATCTGAGTGCTCGCTGGAGTTATACACTCTCCACCAAAATCCAGTTTTTGATCATACGTTCAGGATGCATTTTTTAATTATAATGTGTACAACTTCAACATCCTGTTTGTAATTTTAACATTGACTAAAATGTGGACTCTGCCCCTGAATGCCATACTCTTTGTGGCTTCTTGACAACCTGCGATCTGAAGCCGATTGTCTACTCGCTAACTTACCACATAAGGAACTCTGACACGAAAGTATATTACATTTGCGTCAGTGCATTGGAGCGAATTTATAGCCACAAAAAAGATCATTATCCCAGCATTTTACGACCCGACCTCCTATTAGTCTCGCTATTCTTCAAGGTTCCATGAACAACGCCCTATTCCTCGTCTCTCGTCTCATAGTTTTCACTCGGAGAGGTTTAATGCCAACCTTTGAAGCTTGGATTGGAGCATCATGCATGTGCAAATCAATGAAAATACAAAAGATGAATTTTTTACTAGATCGATTTTGAAGCTGTATCATAGTCACACCCTTTATTTATTGTTTACCATTAAAAAAGACGTTAACCCTGACTGTGCATTGGGTGCCAGTGTCGGTAAATTTGATACCTCTGCAAAAAGCAGATAATTATTTGTGCTCCTTGCAACTTGCGATGAGATGAACAAATATTTCGTTGAACCTCTTGAGGGACTTACGTTCCAAAGGGCGCATTTCCTAGGATAAACGCTCTTTTTTTTTCTAATCTCATATCAAAGAATGTCCCCCTAGAAATTTTCTCCGCCAAATAGAATGCGACTAGATCTAGTGGCATTATTATTAGATACATCATAGAATTCCTATCAGAAATTCATCTAGTCTTGATGCGTATTCTTGACTTTTTGCTTCATTTGGGTGATTTTTCTGATGAATGGAAAAATGCTTTGGTGCGGTAAATACCTAAACTTTAGAAAACGATTGAGTAGTCATACAGCTGTCGTACATATAGTAGATGATTTACGTAAACCTTCAGACCACAAGTAGGTTACCCTACTTGTGGCAGTAGATTTTACTTCAGCGTTTAATCAGGTGAACATAAGCCTGGTTACTAAGAAACACATGCGAATGGTTTGCACTATCTTATCATGAATGATCCAATATGGTGTTGAATTAACTCATTTGGATCCATCATTAATACTTCAAAACCAAGATCAAATAAACTAATAGTTTTTTTTTATTGTCAATATTACTTGATTAGGAATAGAAGAAAATGGATAGCAATATTTCAACAGTCTCTTCAAACCGTGAAATTATGGCTATCTTTCTCTTTTTGTACGATTTTTACATTTCATTTTGATGTATGATCCTTTACAGGCATTCGATTTTTGAGGATTTAGCAGTAAAATTTAAAGGTCCGAACCAATGATGTTTTAATGTCATTTTGAAAATAGTGGATCCGATATGGTGTACAGTTATTTGCTTGTACGCAGTTAACAGAAGTTGTAGGATAAATTAAAAAATTATGAGCATACACTAAGAAAAAAAAATTACTGTTTTAGTAAGGTATAACATTACAGAAACTGCACGGCTACCTCTAGAGTAGAAAACCTTACAGAGATTATATTGTGACATTATAGTTTCTGTAAGGTTCTCTGACAGTTTTAGTATAGAGCTTTGCAGAAACTGTAATGTTACAACATACTTTCTGTAAGGTTTGCTACTGTAGAGTAAACCGTGCAGTTTCTGCAATGTTATACTATACTAAGACAGTAATTTTTTTTTCTCAGTGTACATGCTATAAGTAAGCAATGGTAGGTAGGCACAAGAAGAAAGTTTCAAAAAAGGAATTAATAAATGTAACGTAAGGCAAGCTCGTCTAGTCTTTTTCAAACAGATATGCATAAAGTGCTCTTGTAAAAAAATTGAGCGTGTCCCTCACTTTTATATCGTGCGGTATCTAATTCCAGAAACAGATCACGCTTACTGTAAACGATCTGTCATAGGTAGTTATACTTGCAAACACTAAAAGTAGTTGGGGCCTACAGGGAGTGAAAAATCATAGGACTTTTCTACAGGTACATCTGAAAAATGTCCGAGGTGAGCGGGCACTAGCATTTCGCACTATACAGTCAATGCTATGACCGCACATACACGATGAGTATGCTTTCTAGTCTTCTCTATCTCTTTTACATCTTAAACACTATTACACATGTAGGTAGTGTAGAATGCAGGTAAGACAGGCCACGTGTACGCTCTGATTTGCTGATGATGAAGAGAGTGGATGGATAAGCGAGAGATCCTCCCTTTTTACAAGTCGAAATTCATGAGGGTATTCGAACAAAACCAATGTCTCAATATGATTGTTCCATAGCTATAGCGCAGGCCTTTTAATTATCAGGTACATGCGGCAATACTGGTACCTACTCACCACGGACTTTTTCTAGAAACACATATAAGACAGTCCTATAATTTTTCTCTCCGTGAAAGCACCCCTTACACCACTGCTTAGATATTCTGGCTAGTGAGGGAGAGTGTGCGGAAGTGGAAGTAGCAATATTTGAAATAAATATTTCCAAAAACATATTCTGTTAAGTCATTTACTGTACAAAACCAAGATAATAACAAAAGGAATGTTTAATAGTTTTGCTCTGACAAGGTGTACTACGACACCCCTTGTTTTTTGTTTATTTTATTTATTATAAATATTTATATTAACCCTTTTCATTTGCTTTTATACATTATATGATTGTATTAAAGCTGTACAGCAGATGCCTATGGCTCCAGCTACACCAAGTGTTTTCATAATTCAAATACGTGCAATCGGCCGCTATGATGAGCCAAGCTATTAAGAGCGCTTAGATATTGGATCTTATAAAAATAAATTTAATACAATTTAAATTTTATTTCAAAAAAGTGTAATCTCATATGACGCAGCAATTAAAAAAAAGTATGTTAAGAAATATTTGTAAGGAAGCTGTGCGCCAATAAATAAGCTACAGTATTTCTGTAGAAGTGATTAAAATATTTACAAAAACGGATTGAGCCATGTTAAAAATAAAATATCCGAAATGTAGAATCTAATTCGTCATACTAAATATTTTTTTCGGCAGAAATAGAAATCTAAACACAAAAGATATAAACTATAAATCATCGACATTCAATAAGATAGTCCTATGATGTGACTGATTATGGAAATACGTACATATTATTACGTATCAATACACCCACAAACCCTTGTACAAATTTTTTTTTATTCCTACTATAATTAGTTACTTTCTCAAACATTCAATCGTCTTTAAAAAATTTTAATTCTACATTCTCTAAAACGATGATAAAAAGCGAGTACACACCAGTGCTCTCGACTGCTGCTCCAAGAATCACGCGAAATTCAAAACGGCTGTATGGGCAAAACCACAAAAACTCAGTAACCTAAATCTCAAGCGTTTTAACCCAGTAACCCGGGGGACAGCGAGTTTGATAATATAATAAATAAATAAATTATTAAATAAATAACAACATAACCTCAATCCAAAGATTTTTAACCCAGTGACCCGGGGGACAGCCAGTTATTAGTATAATAATTAAATAACTTATTACAAAAATAACAACATAACCTTAATTCCAAGATTTTTAACCCAGTAACTCGGGGAAAAGCGAGTCAATGATATGATAATTGAATAAATGATTATGAAAATAACAAGATCACCTAAATCCCAAGATTTTTAACCCAGTAACCCCGGGGACAGCAAGTTTAATATTATAGTGACTAAATAAATTATTAATTAAATAACAACATGATCTAAATTCCAAGCTCTTTATCTCAGTAACTCGGGGGAAAGCGAGTTTATTATTATAGTGACTAGATAAATTATTAGTTAAATACCAACATAACCTAGATCCCAAGCTTTTCAACTCAGTTACTCGGAGGACAACGAGTTAATAAAATAATAAATAAATTATTGTTATATAATGAATCCGTTATTTTATTACTATATTAGTAAACTCGCTGCTCCCTATGTAACTAAGTTAAACAGTTTGGGATTAAGGTTTATTATATCATGACTAGCCGTCCCCCGGTATACTGGGCTGAAAAGCTTGGGATTTAGGTTATGTAGTTATATAATTAATGATTTATTTATTCATTAAATTAATAAATTTGCTGTCCCCTGGGTTACTGGGTTAAAATGCTTGGGATTTAGGTTACTGAGTATTTGCGGTTTGGCCCATCTAGCCGTTTTGAATATCTTGCGCTTCTGGGTGCCGCAGTCGAGAGCACTGGCACACACACACACCCACACACACACACTAACACACACATACACACACACACACATACACCCACACAGACACACACAGAGAGAGAGAGAGAGAGAGAGAGAGAGACAGACACAATATGATGCTAGTGTGATGTATTTTAATTCAAAAGTTTATGAAACTAATTAATGAAATTTTATTACAGTATGTAAATCCTCGTTTATCAAAAAGCTTTCACAATAAAAAAGTAATACAAGACAATGATAAATGATAACATAAAGATTTATGAACCTATTCGAAAAATACAATGAAATATATTTCCCGATTTCTATGTTACCTAGATCGTGTAGATGTAAGGTGATCCTAAACTTTACAAAGCTATACTATCTAAGTTTTGGACCAGAAATGAGTAACAAAAAGATATCTCCTTAAGTAGAACAAATACCACGCTATCATAGTTTAACTCAACGGGAAGTAACTGAATAAAAACATATTTACCATGATTGTGATTAATATTCTTCATATGTATATACTGGTCTGTTAAGGGAGAAACACATTATGATTGAGTAAATTTGAACTCATTGATCATATTAGATAAACTTATGTAAACAATTTTTATTAGTACGAGGTATGTAGATAATATAAGACCGAAGAAAAAAAACGAAGCTGTCGTGGGACTTCCGGGAGAAGCTATGCTTATAAACAGGACGAAAAAATTATCATCTATTAAGAACATAGAAACCTGACATCGGCTTGGTTGATGCATAACTTGCAAATCATATATGTACAAATCAAATGTCCATAAGAGTCCATAATAAATTAAGGAAGTTGGTCAAAGAGCAGAACTATGTAATTATTAAAAAATTATTTCGAAAATTGTTAAATATTTTGGCAATTAGTGGACTAAACAATTTATCTAATGTAAAGATAAAAGCCTAATCAAGTCGTATATTTCTACCCGATTAAACTTTATCTTTGATTTGAAACAGCACTACGAGAATAACTAATATCAATTTTAGCATAGCAAGAAACAATTCTGAAGCGTTTGATTTAAAACTTAAAAATGGTTTCGCCCAAGAGCTCAGAAACGTTTCTAAAACGTCTTTGAAGCCGCAAAGTGTCCTAAGCTCAGCATAAGATTATATGAAACGTTTTAGAAACATTTACAGAATGTTTTTGAAACGTACCTAAATTTAGTGCAAATTCGGGAGAAAAATAAAATGTTATCATAATTGTTTTAGCACAACCTAAATTTATAAAAAATAATAACAATAAGAGTAAAATTAAAAATAGAACGAAAAAAGTTGCCGTACCGCGGACCTGACCTAGGATCGTCTGGATAAAAAGTGAGCATATCTCATCAACTTTGCCAGAGTGGATAAAATTTCTCACATACAAAATCAAGTTTTTATTAGGTACAAGTACCATTTATTTTGTTTTCCGTACTTACAACTGCATTTATATAAATATAAATAATTAAAATATTGGTCAATTCAACGATGAACTAACTAATTGTAACATATAAAATCTCTTTCAAATGCAAACTTAATACGAACGTAGAACATCATATTAAATCCCAAGAGTGAACACACATTCGTATTTCCATAATTCGGTTGTAAAGATGACAAACAAAAATACTGGTTTTTGTATCTTATACTGATGTAATTTATGAACACGTTATTTCGTCCACTCTAGTAAAGTAGATAAGATACTCGCCTCTCATCCTAGCGGACCCAGTTCGTATCCCGGGGTCAGGCATTTTTCTTCTTCAAATGTTACTTTTATTGTTGTCATTATTTATAAATTAAGGTATTGCTAAGAAAAAAAAAAATTTATTTCTTCATAAATTTGCACTTAATTTAATTACGTTTCAGAAACATTCCAGAAACGTTTTTGAAACGTATCATATAACTTATACTGACCTTAGCAACGGACATTTTATAGTTTTAAAGACGTTTCAGAAATGTCTCTGAGCTCTTGTGAGAAATGTTTGAGAATTTAAAATTGATTGAACGTTTTTGAAACGTTTTAGAAACGTGCTGTGCTATGTCAGTTGTGTAATACTGACGAATTCTCGTTGTACTATTTAAATAAAAGAGAATGTATAACTGATTGAAATTGTTGACTGTATGTTCTCATCTTTTAATTAGATACATTTTTTAGTCTCTAATGAAACTTATCTATGCATTATTTTATCATCCTTTGTACAACTTTAATTCTAAAAATGCATCCTCTATAATGACAACATGAGTTTGCCGAAATATTGGACAATGTTCTGAAATAATTTTAAATACATGTATAGTCCAAGTCTTTGAGGAAGTTTTTTAATTTATCATGGAAAAAATATCCTGTTTTTGAAAGAATTTTTTTTCAAATGTTTGAATAATAAGTTGTGCAAGAGAAATACTGCTTCTGCAATACATGTAGCATAGACATATTTAAGTTTAGAAGTAACAGCAAAATTGTTGAGGTGATTATATTGTATTAATTTACTACTTTATTAGCGTGGGCGATATTGTTTTCTTCATCAGAAACCCTATTCAAATTATTATTTTTAGCTTATCCGGCTATCCCTTCGAGATACAGCGTTTTTTCTTTAATGTAAAACTTAATTCGTCATAAAATCATGTCGAAATAATCTGTGCACATTCATATAAATATTCTTGACGTGCTGTCATGTTTATTAAATTTTTTACCCCTATTCTATGATAATATATGCAAAATATGGAAAATGAATGTTATGTTTAAAAGAGAATCATATCATCTCTATCAGTGCCCCTTAATAGTTATCATCTCTTTAGGAAACCCGTAAAACCGGTTTTTTTTGGTCTATTTTATGTTCTCTTTAAGATTTAGTGGACTTGCGGTTTTCAAGGGTGTGTTGTCACGAAATAATTTTAAAGTAAGTTGGACACATCTGCACTTATTTTCTACAAGAGCGAAATTTCATTCAAAATATTTTTATTTTATTGCATGAAGATATACCGTAAAATCTAAGTTGTGATAGTCTTTGTACAGGCATCGAAACATATTTGTACTATGGAGCCACAGCCAGCAACTTGAACGAGTATGGTATACATGGTGACTCAAACAGCCCGCACTTACCAAACTTTCCGTTTCACTCGCTAGATGGCCAGGCCAGCAAGTAGCTTTCTCGAAAGCGTACTTGAAACTTCCACCATATAAGATCGGAATATAGCACTGTGCTAGGCGAGATAGAATTTAATACCCGACCCACTCAACATGGTTTTTTTATGTCAGGGGGTTTAGTCTGAAATCTCTGCCAGTATCACGCTTGCCGGTATTAAATATCTGACTCTTTTAACATAGGGTTTCTCGTGTCAGTAGGTCAGGTATTAAATTTTGGCCAGCGTTACGGTTTTGCTTCGCTAAGCACCAGCGCCAACGCCAAGGTATGCCATAAGAAGCCTAGCTTTAATGTATATAGACGTAAAAACACGCAGAAATGAAGACAACGATATACAAATAATAATTTGCAACTATATACAGAAAAGGATATTGACGGTTTTAATAATAGATGAACTCAAAAAGTGTCTAAAGGCAAAAAATTTTTTCTAAACAGAAAGTACACAGAAATAAAAACAAATACAAATCAACAGTCAAAACTTTATGAAAAATTACAGTAATAAAATTCCAGGAATACATCAAATGATGACAAAATTATGTGATACTCAAAATTTGAACAGAAAAGAAAAGAGATATAAAATATTAAATTTACAGATTCATTAAAGATCGTCACAAACAGAGTCATCAGAAAAATATAATAAGACATAGAAAAGTGAAGGATAAATGTCATTAAAATAAATAGTAGACCCACTAAAGTATAATGACAGACGTAGAGAGTCAGAAAAATTATTATAAAAATGATAAACGCAGAGGTCCATCCATCGAGAGTATCATCAGTAGACTTAAATTTCAACATATAAGAGCTTAGAAATATTGACACGTAAATGCTCAGCTAAGATTATGCTGTAGAAAGTGAAAACACACATTATTGTACCAATTTTTATTATTTTAAACACAGTGGCAGACTTGAAAAGTGATTTATTCAAAATATACAAGAAGTTAGAAATAACAAAAAATAAAAATGTAAATGAAAAGACCACTTTTTGTTTTCCTTCTGGCGCAAAATAATGTTACTATTCTGTATTTTTTTCGTACAATAACAGAATCAAACTATGTGATTTTATCTCTTGATTAGAACGATGGGAAAACGTAAGAACAAATACAATATCATGATATATTTTGGGTATACTTATAACATAAATACAATTGACACATCAATATTGACGCGCTAAGCTATACAATAATAATTGATGAAATGATAGTCTATAGTAGTAAGTCAACAGTAGAAATTACTTAGTTATTATTTTGTTATTGTATGAGAAATAGACAGCATTATGACGGCATTCTGTTCCAAAAACATACGTAACTGGACTTTTTGTAGATTTTAAATTTATCATTTTGCAAGTGTCCCGATATACTTGAAATAATAAAATTTAGTGTCACTGTACAAAACTATGAGAAGCCACTAAACATGTTAAATATGAACAAATTACACTTACCTGACATTTTATTTTTGTTGAAAGGTAATTTTTATACAGATATCACAACATTCAGCAAAATACGTTTTCTTAGTGACCATTTTTGTATAAATAGATTAGTAATTTGAAGTTTGTTCTTCTAAAGATTTAGAGAAGAAGAATAAAAGAAAAACATTTAACACATGTTTTACAATGTCAAATGATTCATGAATACTCTTATTCAATTAATAATAAAAACAGCTTGTACAGACAGATTATTTCAAGCTTGGATTCCAAAAGCAGAATGTAAAAGCGCTTGGAACGTAGCTGAGCTCTGAAATAGAAACGGTGCAATAGAACGAATTAATCACAGCAAATTATTCAAGTGCACAATTGCTCGGATTGGCTCTTTCTAGTACGCAAAGTCTGTTACGAAGCTCTATTACACACCGCGTGACTGCAACCTAGGCGCAAAGAGCTATAAATACAGTCAATAATACATAACATAGTTAGGCAGTGCTAGGCGCTTTTCTTATAAGCACACCCTATCCTTAGTATAGAAAATGTCTCCTTGCATCTAACGTCATGGTAAGACCACTCTCAATGCTAAGGCTGAGCATAAAAAAATCTTGATTTAAGCATATTGAGATACATATCTCTTTACTATTAGCTCAACAATAATATTTTTTTTCATCGCTGTTCTAAAATTTAAGTATCGGAGTGAGAACTGAATAGTAGCACGGTCACCGACGTTAAGTCTGCTTCACAAACTTACTTGATAGCGTCTCATCGCTACTGGATGAATACCTATAGATAGTGCTCTAGTAGAAGCATCCATTGTTGTATGCCATGCCTGGGAAACGTGCACTTTAAGAACCAAGTCTGCAGTGCACTGCGGGCCCGCGTCAGTCACTGGTAAAAAAAGCAGGCCATTGGCAGGATATTTTTTCACAAAGAACGTCACCTTGAGTTTCTGATCGACATTAGCCTGGTCGAGGACAGTAGCAGCAGGGGGACGACACAACGGGTTGTATAGACTCAATATCAATCTATGATAGTTAATACAATTTTCACCCTATAAAATATTATAATTAAATATTGTTTTCTACATAAACGTTTTTTTAACCCTTTGATATCATTAATAAATGTGTTGTTATATTGTAAAAATGTAATTGTAAAATTGTTCATTTATTCTTTATTAAAGTGATTTTAAACGCAATTATGTATTTGTGCACGGAATGCAATCGCTTTATTGTTGTCCAGTTCTTCTATAATAATTGTAATATTGTTTGTATATTCGGGAATTGAATGGTACACAAAATTTGTCTACTGATTTAAGAATTTGATATGTATATATTCATATAAAAGTGCACAATTCAATCAATAATCAGTAAAATCTTGTGTAAAAAAAATTGTTCTTGAATATTATTATCTTAAATGTTTTTTTTATCGGAAACTAGACAAAAAATTATTGAAGTAATATACCATACAGGCTTTATTAAATACATTATCATTTTGAAAAATATGTTCATCAAACATATACGCATCGCTTTATTTCCTAAAATTTTTTATCATATTCTGTTGTATATTAAATAAATCACGATAAGAAAGAAGACCGCCGAATTTTTTTAATTCTTTAGGAAGAGGGCTTAAGGAGTACTTTGACATGTAGAGTGATCAGTGAAAAGCCCTACTAGAAGAACTATACAATATAGGCGGATAGTATGCTCGGATGAATTTATAAAATGATTTCAAAAAATTATTCAGAAAAAATTTTTACATAGCGTTTCTGTCATAAATTTTATCCACAACGAATAAAAATAGCGATTACATTGTGCAATCTGTTTATAATCAAAAGAAGTATGATATTCTGTTATGGTAAATATTAGTCAATTTCCGATGACAAATGTGTCAGTTTCTTGTTTATAAGAGTAAGCTGTCTCCAAATTTTAAGTATTCCATCATAGCCTACATAAATGCTGAGCGAGAACCCGTCAATAAAAAAAGATTGTCTAACTTAGTATCACAGTTATAAGTCACACCCTGTGCTCGGTGTACTGGGAAAACAACGATGGAGAACATATGTAGGCAGCCAAGAAATTATACATGTATGAAGGTGGCGGTGGAAGACTATGAAAAAATCAAGGAGGTATATCGGAGAAAGAATAGGATTCAAGTCAAAGGGGACAAAAAATTTCACTAGATACAAATACGGAAAAAAGTGCTTATTTGTTGTTTAGAAGGGAAATATGAAGCCGCGGTAGAGGAATGGAGGGGTAAAAGAGGTGAGGTGTGAAAATTCTCTTATAAATCACACTGTTATGTTATAAGAAATATATGTATCTCAATGCATATTCATTAGGGTGTCCGTTATTTACCGATTTTGACTTTTTGATCATATACCCCCTGGAATCTCTTCGTTGTACCCTAAAATGATAATCCACACCCTGAAAACCCAAAAATTTTGGATTTATCACGTGCCCCTAGACGCAATTTGATTCCCCATTTAAATAGCATGGGATTTTCAAACTTCAACCTTGCTTGATTTTTTGGACCATTTTAAGTATTTTTCTGGATTTTTAAATCACATCATTAAATGACGTATCACTTGTACTTGATTTATTGATTTTTTCAAGCTCAATATGAGCATGTTGAGAAAGTTCGATTTTGGACTTCGAAGCCTTCGAAGACCAAAAAACCCTAAAAATGAATTTTTTTCAACTTGCTTATTCGGAGCTGGAAAACATCAATTAATGAAGTCCAAGTGACATGTAATTCAATGGTGTGATTTGAAAATCCAGAAAAAATGTTTCAAGTGGTCAAAAAATCAGACAAGGTTGTATTTGAAAATCACATGCTATTTATTTGGGAAGTCCCATTGCGTCTAGGGGCACGTGTTAAATCCAAAATTTTCAGGTTCTCAGGGTATGGATTAGCATTTCAGGATACAAAGAAGAGATTTCAGGGGGTGTATGATCAAAAAGTCATAATCGGTAAATAACGGACACCCTAATATTCATATACTTGTAAGATTGTGACATCCCTCTACCAACAGATCGTAACGTTTTTCTGTGGATGTAAGCGTACGCTTGAGAATATACTTATTTGTATAATAAAAGTAAGGCTTGTGTGTATCAGTGGCTTGTGTTATTTTCCGTGCTTTGTGTAGCATTTACGTAATTTTCGACTAAATCCAATATTTCACACATGGAACGATACTTAACATATAATAGTAAGTAATACTTGTTTTTAGTAACCCTTTTAATGATCCCGAAAATGACAAAGGAAGGAAAAATAATAGTTACATGGTTTTGTCACTACCGACTTAGTTTGATACATCAAACTTACCTGGTGAGGTTAAGGTTGCACGCCCATGTGTAATGTTTTGTATTAACCTTGTTTGCAGATCCTTGACTTCGTGGAATTGAATTTTTATACAAACGAATGATTTATTTCTATTAATGATGTTATTTATTACTTTTGTTCATGAAATATATATTTTATAGAGTTCGATTAAAATAAAAGATAAAAATGCAATATAACATATCAATAATATAATATCAAATTATTCCTAATCACAAATCGGCAGTGTGCAAACTGCATAAATATCAGAATACTTACATTACAACCAAATTCTGACGAATCATCTAGTATGAATTTTATACACAATCTTTATGTATTTTTATCTCCCTAACTATCTTAAAATTGGCAAAATTTGAATTAAATGAGTATAAATATCAAAAGAGAACTTTGTTAATCTGTAGCATTTTTGCTGTGATAATACTTGTTTATTTTAAATAATAGAAATATAAAACTATTATAATCATGTTATCTGAAAAAGCTGAGTCGCAGCACTTGCCAAGCAGCTTACGCATAACTATTGAGCATCATGCTCTAGTCTTCCTGAGTGGTCAAGTCGTGGCACTTGCCAGGCAGGAGGTCCAGAGCATAAAGCTTGTGATGGTAGTTTTTGAAATAACAGAAGACCTTGGTGTGGATAGGCGGCTTGATAACGTAATGTATCGGAAGGTATTAGGCTGTCCTGATTGTCCGTGATGTATGACGCGATGTTCTAGATGATGAATTTGCTGTAGCTACTGAGTTTTGGCAGACTGTGGGCTTGCTTCTGTTTATTACACGCTAACTTATACTACAAAGTGCTTAACTTATAATGTTATGGCAACCGAAAATTCTCATTGAACTTAACTACTTCGATTGTAATATTTTAGATTACTTTTTAAACGCAATAATAGTAAATTTGGAAATTTCTTACTAAAAATGAAAAAAAAATACAATTTTTTGTCATAAGTATTGCTATATAAATGCAGTGAAATATGCAATCGATTACAGAAATAAATAAAAACTATTTACGAATTGTGTATACACATAATTAACTATAGCTTATTTTAATTTCTAAGATAATTTTTCTTATTAAATCGCCCTTGGACTTTCTTATACATTCTAAACTATGATAAAAATACCTATGAAAAATAGTTTGAATCATCAAATTTATTATACTGTGGTTTACGGGTATTTTATTTATTAGATTAACATTTTGTATATAATTTCGTTGTTGGCAATTATTAGAATCGTCAAAGTGTGGTTTTAAATATAATAATTTAAATTTTTCAGATGATAAATGTGACATAATTAGTATAATCAATACTATAGAATACATGATTGCCAATCGAGTACTATCAGAATAGTTAAACGCAAAAGTTTATAGCAATATAACATTTATGTCGAGATTTTGTTTTATTGCCCCTTTCAAAACATGTAATAATATTCATTTCGTATTTAAACTATATAACTGGATTAGAGTAGTATGTTCCAGAGACTAATAAAGCTCCATCACTTGAATAATTGTAAATACTTAGCAAGTTTAAGTTACAAGTGTCTTAAAATTTACATTTTAATTCCAAATAAATAACTTCAGATTATAAGTCAAATGATATTGTTTATGATCGATCTTTGAACGCGCAAACTAAATTAAACTATTTGTTTGTAGTTATCATGGAATCATATTGTAAACATTTTTGTGTATACAGTTTGTTCAATATTTTTAATATTTTTAGTAATTCAGGTGTCGCTTAAACAAAATTTAGAGAAAGTTTGCAATTTTTTTTCCGTAATACTACAATTATAAGAGGAATTCTATTAACATTTTTAAAATTTGTTAGGAGATTTATCTGTATATATCGTTTTTTTGATTTCATAAGTTGTTTATAATGCCTTTTTTGGCAAAATTAGCATTTGTACAATAAAAGTAATTGTAACTCTTCTAGAAAAACACAGACAAAAAAAATTCAATTCAACTATTTTGGATTTTCGTACTTTTTTATACTTTATAGATAAAACCGATAATACTATAGGGTAGATTACCCTGAATGTACACCTAAAATTTGTATACTCCATCGGTTCTTATAAAAAGTTTTTCATTAATTCGTATTTGGACGTATTACATCTTCCGAATCATTTCAGATCCAACGAACATATTGAAAGTCAAAATTTTTTAAATTGGTTTATTCATTTTGTTTATCGGAGAACTCATTTATCGTCCAAGAAACTAAGCGTCATTCTCAAGCTTTTATTGATTTAATAACCTTTCGTATCCGCGGATTCGTTTCGGATTCAACGTACAGATAGAAAGTCGACTGATTTTCATTGTCATACAAAGAATATGAATTATCAAGATTATTTAAATATTATATTCTTGTCAAGAATATTAGTGTAAATTTTTTAATTTGTTGAAAATTTTTTGGGTTATGTCTTACATTATTGTAAAAAATTAATTTATCTGGGAAGCAATTGACGAATTCTACATCTAGGAAAAGATATAAATATATATTTACTCTAATTTTTAAAGAATTCAGAAAATCCTTGTCCATCTCTCTGTATTCGAAATGTAATGTAAGCATTTAGTGTAGTGTTAGCAGTATTCTCACAATTATTATTGGTTGCTTTATTCCTTTTCTTTCGCACCATTTAATGTTAATTTTGATATTACAATCATTTTTTGGTTGCGTCTCGAAAGTTTTGAATACAAAATTTTGGTCATTTTTATAATTTTAAAACTATTTTGCAAATACAAACAGTAATAAGCATACAGTTCGAAAAATTTGATTCATATTCATTTTCGTGAGTTGATCATGTATAACTACCACCCAAAATACAAGCTGACTGCCCCTTTGCCGAGCGCCAAAAAGTGTGTGTGTAACGTTTTTCTGTGCATTTTAACGTACACATGAGAACATACTCATATGTATATTCTTATCCGTATATTCTTAACGTATGATCCTTTAAATTATACTTTAATTTTTTTCGATTTGTGCGTTTGTTTTAAACATGCAGTCCATCAAAGATTAAAAGATCACACGAATAAGAGCCACGTAAAGTTTAAATAGTGTTTTTCAGTAAGGTCTTTAATTTGTTACGTAAATATAAAGCATGTTACGGAAAAATATATAATGACATTATATGCGTTGATAAGCCAAATAAAACGGTAATGATTATTAAATCACAAAAAATGTAAAGTTTTTATATTATTGTTGATAATTAGTTACTAATAAAAAAAAAGTTTCTTTAAGTATTAGTGATGTGGATATTTTCCTAATATCGGCAATGCATAGAAATAAGAAGAATAATTCTTAATGGCATGCATCGGAATTATTTTCTTTTACATCAAAGATCGAAATGTTAAAAATTCGGTGAAATAACTTATATGTGTATTAAAATAAATTATTTTTTAATGATTTAGACATATTAAAACAAATATTGAAATATGAGAGTTGGCGCGCTGAGCATGCAGAAGGGTTTCGTATTATACTAGTATATACGAGGTGTGTCCGAAAAGTATCGGACCTGCGTTTATATCTCTGCGTTGGGGCTATTCTTCGGCATCCGGGTCGTGGCATCCTTCGAAGTAGTCCCCATTTGATTGAACCACACGCTCCCAGCGGTGCTTCCACATCTTAAAGCAGTCCT